>JAWWMW010083363.1:0-12559 GCA_035048345.1 Echeveria elegans
CCTTAATATTTGAATTGCGGGTAGATATTCTCATCAATATCATAATGCATATTTCTCTGATTTGATTCAGATTTGATAAATGCTTTTAGGAAACTCATTATCATCTTGTCAAAAGATAATGATCAACATATGTGCTGACGTGGCACTCATTGCTGGAGAAGTCTCTTGCTTCAGATGTTGCCTCAGCGCTGAACCAACACATATTTAATATTCAAAAACATTGCCATTCATGAGCTCTGAATTTCATGGAGCTCTCAAGATAGAAATTGAGCAATTTCAATTCATTTCAGGAGCGACGACGAGTTGGGGCGGTAACTTTTTTTATAGACTAGGAGCGATGCCGAAGGGAGCAGCGGCAATTTTTGGTTGGTGTGTAGATGGAGTCTCAAGTCAGTGTTTGGGTTACTGACATTGTGGGGGTAATAATTGGAGTTGCTCTTTTTATTTTGTATAAATTATGGTATGAATTTGAGGTGTAGTAGTGCGTTGCGAAATCATGTCGTTTTCCATTTGTGGAGGTCACATAATGAGAGTTTGTCAGGAGATGGTCCAGCATCTTCGCGGGCAGAGGAGATGGTTCTGCGGCCAATGCGACAAAACGTATTTAGTGGGGGTCTCAATGTCGAAGCCTTGATTGTGGGGAAATTTTTGTGATTTTAGGGGGGTTGCCGATTTTCATGTCATCGGGGTTGGAGTTGCCAGTCTTGAAGGAGCAGGCGATTAGGCATCAGGTTTAGTCGACTATGGAAGACGAGTTCGAGGTTTTTAAGCCTTTTGGTGAAGACTCAGAGGTCTTCAAGAAGTTGCGGTGTTTAGCAATTCCTACTATGACCTTTATTCATAAGTCTTGTAGGAGCCGGGTGGCCAAATGTTATGCTTAGACAGTTAGAGCGGTCAATGAGGTACCAGATGATCTTAACCGTTGTGGGATCTTGCAGATATTCGTGATGTCAGTTCTTAGATAGGTGGGTAAGGAAGAAAGAGGCGGTGTCTCTCTATTTGGGTTGGTGTAACAAAAGTTAGTGGTGTAGGAAGCATGAGGAGTCGGCCAACGCCACCTTTGGTAGGAGGTGATAGGTAAGAGAGTGAACGTGCGTCATTGTATGCGTTAAATTTAAATACATGTGTATTCACTATTTGTTATAGCAAGTAAGTACGAGGTCGATCCAATAGGGAACTCTGTGAGCGAAGTATTCTATCTAAAAGAAAAAATAAAGACAAGATTGGGGGGTTCTTAAAAGTTGTTTGTAAAAGCGTAAGAGAAAAGAAAAGAAGGTGTAATGTATTCTACTTAAGATGCTTGACATCAAGCTATCCCTTATGATAGTAAACTTGTCATTGATACTAATTATATTTATGAACTAGTTCCACAAGTCACTCCCAGATAAGGTATCTGACTTTACGCAATCATAGTCACGGTCAAAATCATGTGTTATTAATTCGGGGTTCGGTTTCAACACATGCGAATCCCGTTATGGTAGCACATGTCTCAACCGATGTCACTCCTAATTGTCACTTTTCAACCATTCAAGCAATTTAACTAAATAAATCAAGTTATCAAACTAGTTTTGCCCGTTAAAGCATCCCCTAATAAGATAAGATTGATAACATATAGGGTTAATTACAGAAAACTACCCGTAAAATATGGGTTTTCGATTCGCCACTCGTAAAAATCGATATTACCAAGACCCACCCATAAAAATATTTCTTTTAAATAAAAGCCACCTGTTTGACTTTAATTAACTTTAAAAAATCAAAAAAATTATCAAAAAAAACTTTAAAAATCCGAAACTTCATAAAACAAATATAAAAAATCCAACCATAAAGAAATTATGCCTTAAGAATTTTTTTGTATAAAGTTAATTTGATATTTCAAATATTTACCAAAATGTTGTATACAATTTTATCAAAAATATAACAGAAATGTTAATTGTTGGTTATTATTGTTTCGAAGGTCGCCGAATTTTTACAAAAAAAATTTATTATTTTTTGCTATTTTTATTAAATGTTTATATGAAATATCATGTGAGATTCAAGCTTTGTGAAACAATTATATTTAAAAACAAGTGTCAAACCCGTCGTCCCGACGGAAATTTTCTCCATGTTTTAATTCAATTTTAATAAAGATTTCCAATGTTTCTCTCTATAATTTTATTCTTGTAATTAAAATTTTTGAATGCTACATATTTTTTAATTTTTGGAATATAGTTTTATTATATTAGTTTTAATTTTGTGACAACCCGTCATCCCGAAGAAGAAATCTATAAGTAAAAAAATTGATCAAATACTCGGTCCAATACAGTTAAATATAGTATATATGATTAAAAGTTACTCAAATACCGTTAAATAATAATGTCAATTGATCAATACATGTACGGTTAATACAATTAAAAAAATATTCAAATACTCGGTATAATATAGCCAAATATATTCAAGTAACAAATAGCTGGTAAAATACAGTTTAGGAAGGCAGAAAACCAGATAATATAATTAAAACTTGTCAAATATACAGTCACATACACTTACATAAAGTCATATAAAAACAAATACGGCCAAATATGAAATAATAGGAACAAATACGTATGGATGACGTGTAGTGTAAATAAAAGTATGTGATGAACATTTTTGTCAAATTAAGTTCTGTTTTGTATTTATCCTTATTTTGTTTTATTATCATATGATCTTTAGCGGCGAAAATTAGGACTTTAGAGACGGAATTTTTTCATGAGTGTTTGTGCGTTGTGGATTGAATTCTATTATTATAATAGATAGATTAACACGTCATATTAACGTTATCAAATTAAGTAACTAATTCTTAAGTTAAATTGGGAGTGATATTTTTAATTATATCTCACGTATTAAATTAAGTAACTAACTCTAACCTTGGGAGTGATATTTTTAATTATATCTTACGAATTAAATTATGTAACTAACTCTAACGTTAACATTGAAAACGAAACTTATGACGTCAGCTAAGCTTTATTTTAACGCCATTAGTTTATATACGCGCTTAATTTTTGTAATAAACTACTTAATTTCTAATTACGCGTAACACTAACGCGCTTAATAATGACGCAAGCTAATTACTATATATACGCGGATTCAATGCGTCATCAACCCAGTTGCCACATTGTAAAGAATTTGGAGGAGCGCAAGAGACGGCGGTGACGAAGCCGTTACTTTAGGTATTTCGATTTCATTTCATTTTCTAGGGTTTCGTAATTTGTGCTTAATGGTCGGTTGATCTGTTGTTGGTAAGTTCGATGTAATTAGTTTTTGAAAAATTAGGGTTTCGTATTATTATGTTTTCTACGCCTTTATCCGGAATTGAGGGTTTTGAAAATTTTTAGTTTGTGTTTGTACGTACTTGAATCGTGGGTTTTGTTGTCGATGTTTCATGTTCTTGTAATTTGTTGAAAGTTGAAAAATTTCCGCATCAAGCGCTACCATTCTGGTATTAATAAGAAGGCTAGAAGAGATTGGGATAACAACAAAGTCACAATTCAAATGGTGCATGATTCTTTTGGAAGTGTTTAGATAGAAGAAAAGGGGGTACTAACAGAATTGGTTCTTTCTCTGGAACTACAACTACTCCTTGCATAATGCAATGTTGGGCCTGAACAATGACATATGGTAAACATGACTCAGTAATGCAAGTCAGTTAGGCTGTATGCTTATAATCTGTTTTTTCTCTCTATTTCCCGCAGTGCCTCTGCAAAGATATGAGTTTTAGTCTGACGAAAAACTAAAGTCTTCACTTCTGGAACACAGTTTCGAACAGGAAAAAGGTAAACTTTTTATTTGCATATGCATGGGCTCATATAACATCTCAGTAACTTACATTTTTAATGAACATGCCACTGTTGAAAGTTCTAAATAAAATAGTTTTGCAGGGATATTGTATCTTAATTAAAAGAGTTTGATTTGAGGTTCTTGCGGGCTGTCGTGTATCTCCTAGTACCAAATCTGTCTAGACCGTAATTTTTTTTCTTTTTCGCCTTGGTTAGTTTGTGATATACAGATTGATTGTTTTCCATCAAACTTTCCAGAATCACATATTTACATTTATTTGTGCCTCTAAAAGATGCAAATGTGGTAAGTGTAATCAAGTAGAAATCAAGGAAGGTTCACGGGACGTAACCAAAATTCCGCAAGTTCTAATGTCGGGAGGAAGTTCCACGGACATGTAATGTATTTTCTTTCCTTTTTTTGGTCTTCCTTGTACCTGAATGTGTATAAAATACTTTAAATTCTGTTCTAATCTCTAGGCTGACTTTGTCTCAAGAGGCTGCTGTAGATTGGTGATGGAGGACGTGCCTCAACTTGATTTCATAAGCATTTTGTTACGCACACTTTCATGAGCGAGCATTACAATTGGCCCTTGGACTACAATTATCATACTGAAAGGAAATGAGTTTCATAGTTTGTGCGCATTTATTTTTGTTTCTATGATGGTTGTTTTGGTTAATCAGCTCTGATGAAATGAGCTATTTTGTTCTCTCCAGTTCGATTCAGTTTTTTTCTTTTAATTGTAGGCTGGGCTGCATCAAGAACCTTGGTGCCATGGTATGTAATCAGCGACAAGTTGACAATTATGTCTAGGACCTAGGAGGGAGGCACATTACATGGTTAGTGAAATCAGAAATTCTTAATCCAGATATTGTGAATTGTGGTCTACGGGCAACAGGGAGGAGGGGATCTAGATCTAGCTGAGCTTCACTTTTTCATCATCAGCACCTCTGTCCATCTTACAACATCAACAGCACCGATATTTAATTGGTCTTCATTGATTCACTCATCCTCATTGGTCATCATGCATGAAGATCATCCTCATTCATCTTCATCACAATGCATTCCTTTTTTCATCATCATTATTCTGCATTACTTCATTCATTCATCATCAGCATTGTAAATTGTTTGATCTGCATGCTATAGGGAGGAGGATCTAGCTGAGCCTTACAGGTTCATCATCAGCAGTTCAGCACCGTTCCATCCATCTAGCAGCATCAATACTTCAATCATTTTCGTGCATTAGGTTACTTGGCCAGTACATTTTCTTTTCTTTTGACGTGTTAGTTTATGGTGGCAGTCTAGTGTTGTGTGTTAGGCTACTTGTTGTTTCTGGTTGCAGTTTTTGAGGGAGTTGAAATTTTTTTGTTGTTTTGAAGAAAAAGAAGCTTGTATGTTTTAAGAGCTTGGTTAATGAAGTTGTTGTCAAGTGTTAGGTGTGAAATCACTGTAATTGCATGTAGATGGAAGCTGATATAATATACTCAATGATGAAGTTTCTAATCCAGAAGAGGATTTGGATGATTAAAATGTTCAGTCTTTTGACTCGTGTTAGTGTCTTTTTTACTTTATAGTTTTGACATGCAGGAGATAAGCAAGAGGGTAATGGGTTGCTCTTCACGGATATCCCTGGGAAGGATCAGACAGGGGTTATCAGTATGAGGAGGTGTGTACATGTTGGCGTGGTGATGCACTTTCCTTGTTCAGTATAGTGATTTTCATTAACGATCAAATGTCATGCAATGGTGTTTTTTGACCCTTACATGTTTGTGTTTTGCATCGGTACTGAACCCAAGTCATAACTGTGTAGGCTTGCTGCTTAGCTCTGCTTAAGCCATACATCTGATGTTGTTTGATATGTTGAGGCTCCAATGATATGCTACTGACTGCCATGATATGATTATGGGTGCTCTGATTAGGTTTTAGTGCGTAGATAAGGAGGAGGCTACCATGTAAGTGAGAGAAGAGGCTGTTGATGTATCTTTTCACCCTTGCTTTTTTCTCTCTCTTCAGCTATCTCTAAATTGATTTTACAATTTCTTCCACTGTGTAATTGAAGAATTATGAGACATGGAACCCTAATCCTATCACAAATTATCTGTTGTGTTTTATTTTGAACTTCAGAGTGCACTGTTTGATCCGTCGAAGAAAAAGAAGAATAAGAAGATGGTCATTCAGGAACCTCTTCAGGAGCTGCAGAGAAAGCTGAAAAACCCTGCCAGTATGTGTTCAGTTTTCTTTTCTTTGACGTGTTAGTTTATGGTGGCAGTCTAGTGTTGTGCGTTAGGTTACTTGTTGTTTCTGGTTGCAGTTTCCGAGGGAGGTTAAAATGCCTTTGTTGGTTTGAAGAAAAAGAAAAAGAAACCGGTATGTTTTAGGAGCTTGGTTAATGAAGTTGTTGTCAAGTGTTAGAGTTTTGTGTGAATTCACTGTAAGTGCATGTAGGTGGAAGCTGATATACTCAGTGATGAAGTTGCTAATCCAGAAGAGGATTTGGTTGGTTAAAATGTTCAGCCTTGACTCGTGTTAGTGTCTTTTTACTTTATAGTGTTGACATGCAGGAGATGAGCAAGAGGGTAATGGGGTTGCTCTTCACGGATATCCCTGGGAAGGATCGGATAGGGATTATCAGTATGAGAGGTGTGTATACTGTATATGTTGTCGTGATGTTGCTCTTTCCTTGTTCAGTATAGTGATTTTCATTAATGATCAAATGTTATGCAATGTTGTTTTTTGACCCTTAATTGTTTGTGTTTTGCATCGGTAAGTTTCTTGTTGAATTATGTAGCCACAAGCAAGTATTCTATATGTACTCGTAGTTTGGGCATCACTGAAATTGAGGTTGGACATTAAGTTCCCCACACACGGGGTTTCATCATCTACACTTCGTGGAAGTGAGGTTTTTAAATGGTGAAATGTTCATGTCAAGGTAAAGCAATGATATAACTTCAAGAAACCTCTTAAATGGTTGGACATTACTTGTTGTTTCTGGTTGCGGTTTCAGTTGTTCATGGACAGCCACCGTTGGTAAGTTTCTGTTTAATTCCGGCTGTGGCTGATATATAACTAGTGCCATATATGCTACTGATTTCTCTTTCTTTCAGTTTCATGTGCAGATTCAAACAATCTGGTTTGTTCAGTATGCTCTGAGGAATTTTACCTCTATGTTGACCAGGTGCTCTTTCTAATCTCGCTGAGCCTTAAACTTAATTTCTACAAGGTTGGGGGTTTCATAACTGCTCAATCCTTTGTTAAATTACGATTCACTATCAGCATTCATATCATAATCATTCATGCACGCACACATTCATCTCATAATCATGCATTCACGTATTCATACATCCTGTCATCATGCACACTTTCTTTCATACATACATCCATGCATTCATACGTTCATTGTTCATACTTGAATGCTTGTGCATCATGATCTGTGTGTATCATGATACTCCTTTTATAGTTTTGAACCTTAATTTGTAAGTAGTTTCAGCGCCAGTGGTTTTTAGTATAAAAGTTTCACCGGACATTTAATGAATTTTCATCAAGCATCATCCATCTGACATGAAACGGTGTCAATCATTATTATTCTGAATAATCAAAATTTGAGTTTGTATTGATTTGATTGGAGCGCCTGATGCATTTTTAGTATTTTAGTTCGAGTATGTATCATATTTCGTGTGGAATAATTATAACTCTACTAACTGTATATGGTCCTTTTACTTTGATGTGTGATTTAATGGTGCTCCCCTGCCATGCTCAAGCATCAAATAAGTGGCTGAATGGTTTCCCCTTACTCAGTGTGAATTTTGAGGTATCTAATATCGGAAATTGTTCTGATTCTCCATCTGATTGGTTTCTTAGTGTTTTTATATGAATACTGTTATTTTGGCTTGCAGGATCGTGTGAGTTAGCTTTATAAGTTATGCTCTTGTGGAGCCGCGGATAGGGCTTCTATGATCAGGTATCTATGTTAACTTCTTATTTCCGGATGTGGGTGCTATGTATAGCAGAATTGTGGGTCTCCTCTAATGTCTAGGTCAGTTGATAGTGTAATGCTGGATAATCTTTGACCTTGATAAGTAGTTTTAAAATTTGTATTGGAAGTTTAATGGCGCCTCCCTGTGGCTCTTCGATCCTAACATATTTCATAGGCTGAATGTCTTCATTCTCTCGTATGAACTTTTATATTCACTAGTATAGTTTCCATGCAATTTACGTGTCTGCAGTTTCTATAACATTAAATGAACCAACTACAGTTCAGTTTTGATGCTCTCTCAAACCGGATCGAAGTGAATCTAAAAAGGTGTTTGCTTCTACATCTATGTTTATGTATCCTATTTCTCTGATTGGTTTTAAACCATACAAATCACGTTTAATGTCGAAAGAGGAAGCTACCATGCAAGTAAACCAAGAGGCTGTTGATTTATATTCCGGTTCTTTTCTTCTGACCAGATTTGTATCGTTTATTTTGAATTATAGTTTCTTTCTCTGTGTTTTAATAATTACATGTTCTAAATTCTGTTGTGAAGATCAGGCTTATTGAAGACTTATCAGTTGTGTTTTGTTTTGGATGTCATATTGCACTGCTTGATGCTGATCCATCAAAGAAAACGAAGGTGGTGATTTAGGAAGCACTTTATGGGTCGCTCGATGCGTTCAATGAGATAGCTGAAAGTTTGGCCAGTATGTTTCAAGTTCCGATTTTTTCAACGTGTCAGTTTATGTTTGTTGGCTTATGTTTTGATAACTGAAATCGGTGTGTTTAAGAGCTTGGTTGATAAAGTTGATGTGTTGTGGTAGTGTTGTATATGGAGAAGCTACTGGCCCATAAGAAGATTTGGGTGGTAAAAACATCAAAGATGGGTAATCGGTTGCTCTTCAAAGATGTCCCTGGGAAGGATCTTACAGGGATGATTAGTATGAGAAGGTATGCACTCCGTGATATTAAATTATCAGTATCGGAAAATTTGTAGCGCGAAAGGGTGTTGGCTATTGTAACAATGAACTTGTGGAGAGCCAAAATTGGAGGTATTTAGCAAATCCGTTAATGGAAAACCCCATTGCAGGTACGCTAGTTAAAATATCAATTCTGTTGTTAGGGATTATGGGCAACTTAATGGCTAAAGGATCATGGATGAATCTGTTTGGAGTTTTCTTCTTAACGATAACTAACTTCGCTCGTCTTCTTTTTATTGAATTTAGGCTTCTCAGGTGTTCATTTGTTAACTTAGTGATATTTTGCAATGGGCCTAGTCGCAGGACTAGTCAAATCTGGTAGGTTCGAGACGAGATAGTTCAAATCTAGCAAGTTGAAATGAGTTTTACCTGGTTGTTTGTGATGGATGGTTTTTTAAATAACACGATGGTTGTGGTTGGTTCCTTTCTTGCAGTTCGGATCTATTCAGAATGGACTTTGATTTGCTAGGTTTGGTCTGGGACATATATGTTCCGTTATCAGTGGTTCATGGACAACCGCCGTCTGTAAGTTTCTGTTTCTTTCCGACAGTGGCTGATACTTTACTAGTGCCACATATGCTAATGATTTCTCTTTCTTTCATGTGCAGATTCAAACAATCTGATTTGCTGAGGTTCAATAAGCTCTGATGAATTTACCTCTATGTTGACCAGGTACTCTTTGTAATCTTGCTGGGCGCTTTATATAACTGCTCAATCCTTTGTTAAATTAAAATTCACTATCAGCATTCATTCATAGTCATTCACGCATTCATCTCATAATCATGCATTCACGTATTCATATATCATGTCATCATGCACACATTCATTCATACATACATCCATACATTCATCATCTGTGTGTACTGTAAAGGACTTGCTCTGTTACGTGAGGTCCAGGTAAGTGTATTGTGGGAGTGAATGGTGAAGGATTTGTTTCTTTTCTATTTGCTTAGGAAATTGGTGGTATTATACATCAATATATTGAGTAAGAACTGATAAGTTTTACAAAATGAATGGTTGCACACTTTTATTACTCTCTCTATGCAGACACTCTTCCTCTTCTTCTTTTTTGATTAGTATGAGCACATTCCTCTTATTGTTTTTTAATTAGTATGCAAGCATTGTTCCATTGATATAAAAACTGCTAGCAGATGTATTAAGCAAACTGACCGGAAGTATAGTAATATATTTTTTACTCTCTCGTGTTTCAAGTTTTTTCAATATTGAAAGTGGAAGAAGATGGTTAATTTAATGAGCAAGTTGAGCATCCTCAGACGTTATTTCTTTGCCTATCTATCTTCAAACTCCTTTTGTGATTACTATATTTCATTGCCATGATATGTTAGTGACTGCCATGATTTGAGTTTGGTGCTTGTTTATATCCCTGCAAAGCTAGTTTATTTAGAACTATCAACAGTGGCATGTTCATTAAATCTGTCTTGATTGTTATATTTTTTTCTTTTTCGCCTTGGTTAGTTTGTCAAATACAGATTGATTGTTTTGCATCATATTTATCTGTTTCTCTAAAAGATGCAAATGTGTCAAGTGTAATCGGGTAGGAATCAAGGCTCACGGGCCATAACCAAAATTGCGCAAGTTCTAATCACAGGAGGAAGTTCCGACGGACATGTCATGTATTTTCTTTCCCGTTTTTAGATCTTCCTTGCGCCTGAATATGCTTAAAATACTTTAAATTATGTTCTAATCTCGAGGCTGGCTTTGTCTCAAGAGGTTGCTGTAGACTGGTGATGGTGGAGGACGTGCGTCAACTTGATTTCATAAGTGTTTTGTTGCGCACACTTTCATGGGTGAGCATTACAATTGGCCCTTGGACTACAAGTAGCATACTGGAAGGCGATGAGTTTCATAGTGTGTGTATTTTTTTTGTTTCTATGATCGTTGTTTTGGTTAATCTCTAAAGTTTGATTCAGTTTTCTTTCTTTTTAATTGTAGGCTGGGCTGCATCGCGAACCTTGGTGCCATGGTATGTAATTAGCAACATGTTGAGAATCATGGCTAGGACCTAAGAGGCAAGCACCTTACATGGTTAGTGAAATCTGCATTACTTGAGAATATGGTAATCCAGAAGTTGTGAATTGTTATTCTACGACAGGAAGGAGGGATCTAGCTGAGCTTCACTGTTTCATCAGCAGCAGCAATATTTAATTGGTCGTCATTGATCCACTCATCATCATTGGTCATCATGCTCCTTCATGCATTCACTCATCGTCATTCATCATAATCACTATGCATTCCTTTTTTCCTCATCATGATCCTGCATTACTTCATTCATTCATTCATCTTCGGCATTGTAAATTGTTTGATCTGCATGCTATAGGGAGGAGGATCTAGCTTAGCCTTACAGGTTCATCATCTGCACCGTTCCATTCATCTAGCAGCATCAATATTTCAATCATTGTCGTGCATTCACTCATCATCATTCATAATCCATCACCATGCAGTCACTACTCATCACTAAGCATTCTTGCATTCTTCCATTATCATTACCAATTTACCATGCATTTATTCACTCAACACTCATAATGCATTCATTCATTTTATTTTATTTTCGTTTGCTTAATTATTATTATTAACCTTAGTTCCATTATAAAATAGTGCCTAAAATTGTATGCATAAGACTGACTACTGTTGAACAGTGTACATTCACAGGAATAAAGAACCATGTTCTTTAGAATTATGCCATTCGGTTAATGGGTTCAGGGTTCATATTAATGTCGGCAACCCGCAACTGTTAGTATTTTTCCTATTGTCATTGTTGACAGATTTTGCATTTTAGACATGTAATTCAGTTAGGATAATGATCAAGCAGTCATTAGGGATTCAGTGTCTTCAGGCCGTTACAACAGCTCCACTGATGACGTAGGACACACATGGATAGATGTCTGAGTACACCTCGCCTCAAGTCACTGCTGCTTCGACAGTGGTGGGGAAGTGCTCGTTGGAAAAACATACAGTATTATTTTGTATTGCTCTCGGTGTCAGAGATGATTGTGCTCATATATAGTCAGAACAAGCTTAATGGTAACATAACAGAGTGTAACATTGACTTTAAAATTGTGTATGGACCAGGATGATACTGAAACTCTTTTGATCAGCTGTTCTATTTCCATAAAATTGAAATTTATCACTCGATAAATATTTCGGTTTATGTAGAACACACATTTTTCCGATCAGCCACACTCAGATGGACTCTTCTTTAATTTTTATGCATGTTAGTAAAGCACGTATAGTCTTATGCATCGCGATCATTTCATTGAAAAAGATAAGTGAGCTTCTTGCTTTGTTGGTTTCCTCTTCTCGAATCGACCCCCCCCTTTCGGTATATACACGCTATAATCTATATCTTCTCCACACACTATATATGCCCTAGCTCAAAACACAGATTTTATCACCAACTTCAACTTTATCTGAAAATTGAACGAATGGGACGTATGAAGTTAAACTTGGCATGCCTGGCAGAAATGCGCTCCTGGATTTTAAAACTTGTTTTACCAATGTAAATCACCCTATTGTTGACGAATCCGTCTCGTCTCCGCCTATCATCTCCAGTCGCTCATCTCCATCATCGTCGCTCGTCAATTCGTCGTCAATTGGGACAAAATTAACCTAAGGACCTATCTGTAATTATTGAAGAACTTGGGGACAGTTATGTATTTGTATGCAGCGTGGGGACTGATTACGCAATTTCACAAACTTGTAAATCCTGTATTTTTTTTTTCCGATTGGTGGTTACAAGTAGTACAAGAACATTCTTGTAGCATATCTAGCTAATTCAAAGTACATAATTATCTATTAA
>JAWWMW010083372.1:5193-22588 GCA_035048345.1 Echeveria elegans
GATTTATTTTTATAGTGTGTATTTGAGCCAATGAATTTTTTGGCTCCGCCACCGGTCACGTTTAATGCAACGAATCTTGTTACGTTATCTGGATTCATAGCCACTTAATGTTCTACATTTCCATCCTCATATCCCACCCAAAGACCAACCAGTAACCTCAATGCGACATCATCTAAATGAAAAGATTGTAAACTAAGAATATCACGCCAAGGGTGGCATATGAAAAAACATTGTAAGGGTAGCTCCCGAGAGTAACACGCCAATTGAAAACACACGCTTGATTGTACATGCTAATGAGTGGCTTCTGGAATAAAAAATGCTAACAGAGGGGTGATTTCGTAAAATGATGTTTGCATGGATGGTTCCGGTAAAATAGGCTCTTATAAGGGTGGTTCCCGAGAATTTTCTCTATTCTTTTAAAGCTTCCTAACTTTGGCTATGGTTTGCATTAAGCTTGTTCTTTTAACTTAATATTCAGGAGACTTAACTAATAAAAAGAAAGTGGAATGTGAGAGGTTGTATAAAATGCCAAATCAATTAAAATATATGTGAATGTGCACGTCGTTGTTGAAAGTGTGGAAATTGTGATTGTGGTGAGTAAGTTATTAAAGTAATAAGCCATTTTTTAGGTATAAAAATTGCAAGTTCTAGAATAACTCCGCTCGGAGCAAAAAACAGAAAATAATCAAGCCATCAAAACAAAAATCAGATAATCAAACAAAGATTGTAATGATTTGTCAGTGAAAATCGTGAGTAGCGGCCACTCCACAGCTCAAGTAAGCTCGCGATAATCAAATGGGAACACATGGGTCAAAATTGGGATGTAAAAACTTTTTGCTCGTCGCAACACAAGAAGATAAAGGCTCGCGATCAAGAAGATATACATGGATCGGGAAAATCCAAAAACGTCAAAGAAAGCACAAAATCCAGTCTTCCAACATTATGGAATGCGCATTTCCAATCATTTGGAGCGTGACATACCTCATTTTGAAGCTCTTGAGGAGTACTACAACTTAGTAGATTGAATCAAAAGCAAACTCAAAAAGGAAGATGACCAAAAGATTATTTTTGACAAAGTAGAGAATCGCGAGTCATGAGTAAAAGAGGAATCGTGAGGCAAAAGGACATCGTGACGCCTAAAATGCATTAGAATCTCAACTTTGCAGCAGAAAATAGCCAAGTTCTTTTCCTAGAAATCATTTGGAATATACACTTTAATGTTGCACGTTTTTCTCTTGGCTAGGCAGTATAAATACCTCTGTAACCAATCATTATAAACACACAAAATAACAAGTGACACATTTCATATTAAAGTTCCTTTCATTTTCATTTCTAAGTTCCTTTTCTTTTTCATTTTTCTTATGTCTGAAATCTTTGGTTTCTGGTTTGATACTAGGGCTGTAAAAAGGTCAAGCCGAACCGAGTATCAATCTCAACTCAGCTCAAACTCGACAAGTCTAAATGTTAAATACTCGAACTCGACTCGAGTTATTTTTTTATAAACTCGAACTCAGCGCAAAATTTTAACAAGATACTCGAATGTAAAAGTTTATCAAGCTACTCGACGAGTTCGTACTTTATAATAAGTTTCGTGGTTAGTGTAGAATTAACAAGCGATGTGGGATACCCTTTCTCTCCATTGACGCATTTCACTCCACTTCACTATCGACCGCCTTCGTCCCTTCCACAACTCCAAACCGATTCAAATACACGCCCGTCATCATTCGTTGTGAACCCCGTGATAAACAAGGACCTCTCGTCAAGGGTTGCGTCCTTCGCATCAAAGCAATCCAAGTCGTGCAAGCAATCAAACGCCTCCACAGATCCAATAACGCTAATGGCGACGATGTCGTTTCCAGGACGCTTTCTCGTTTGATTAAGAACGATCTAATTGTTGCAATGGATGAGCTGTTTCGTCAGGACTGTTGCGATTTAGCTCTTCAAATGTTGAGGAGGCTTGGGCAAGTGTAACTGGCCGATGAGGTCGAGATTAATTTTGGCATCCACAAAATTAAATAGGGATTGGCGGAAATATGTGCATTGACTTGTTCTGTTGTTCGCCAGTGATCCTTCTTCCTATGTCGGATGTGGAAAATTTTGTCAAATGTCATGGTCGTAAGCTGAGCCCATGAGGATGATCGGCAGGAACAGGTCGGATGGAACAGCCATACCAAATGATATAAGATCACGTGCAAGATACAAACCAAAGAATGTCGTCAGGGAGGAATTCAATTGACGTATTTGTCGAAAAAATGTTTTTGACGGATCATCATTGGTTGAAAAGAGAAGGTTGGCTAGATCATTATAGTGCCCAGCTGGGCAGGGCAGTGGAATTGCTTGAAGTTCCCAGTCCATCAGGCGGATACACATTGCAAGTATTGTTTGTGGTGTAATGTATGTGCATCGGTATGCGCCTAGTTTTTGTAGTTCGATTTGGCTAGATCACAAACACTATATATACAATGACAAAAGAAGTCCTAATCAAGCTTTTAATCAAGCATATATGCGAACCTTAATCGAGTATTTATCAAGCATATACATGAGTTTCAAACGAGCATATAAACGAGTTGTTCACGAGCATAAACGAGCCGAGTAATGCTTTGTTCATGTTAGGCTTGTTTTTTAATCGAGCATCATATATATGTTCGTACTTGGCTTGATTAGAATCGAGCCGAGCTTTGACCGAACCGGCTTGCGAGTGACTTGTGAACGGCTTGACTCGTTGACAACCCTATTTGATATTCAAGCTTTTAAAAAGTTGAGTATTTATCAAGAATTTCAAATACATTCCCTACTTTCCTTTCCACCACATCCATACCATATATGGTTACTTAAGAAAACCAGTTTCTTTACGCTCCGTTTGGATGCGATGAAAAAATATAGGATAAGAAAATTTAAAAAATTCTGAGTAAAAATGAATATGTATGTTTGGTTGTAATGAAAAATATATATGAGACAACAAACAAATCAATTTCAAAATTTTCCTTCAACTTTCGCATGAGAAAATCATTTTTTTTATTTTCCTTTTCTTTTTTCCGCATCTAGTAGGAGCGTTAAGTAATCAAATTCATTTAGTTAGGGACTTAGACATGAACATTTCCTTTGTTCTTAAGAGTATAAAATATCATTTTTGCTCTTGGAATTTCTAGAGATTCAACAAGCGGGAATGAGCAAAGAGGAGCATTGCTTTTTTCGAAGTCGACAAGTTGGTTTTGAATTCTTAACTCTACTCTTTTCATTTTATTTATATAATGATGTGTTGTTTAGTAATGAGTAGCTAAATTAGTTATTTGGTGCATGACATTAACTTGTGATTGATATGAATTGATATATGTCCATTTGTTGTTTAATTTGTTTAATAATTATCTTGCATCAAAATCGTTTAATTATTGTAGTCGTAACTTTGCCACGAAAACTACATGATTTATTTGGTTAATATTTATGGTCGTAACTTTGCCATAAAAACTAGTAATTTACATTAACAAATCAATCACAATCTTTGCCGGAAGTGAATTGATGCGGCGAAGGTTTACACTGCATATGATAAACCAGCGGAACAACTGACGAAGGAGAAAATCTCCGCAGGGAATAAGAAAATCATTTAAGATTTACTCGTATTTAAAAATAAATAAAAAAAGTTTATCTAATAATGCCCACAAGTCGGGCTATTTATAGCTGTAATTTAATAGATAACTAACTAAAGATATAACTATAATAATTTAAACGATAACTAGATAGATAACCATAAACTCATTTTTATCACTGATTCCATCTGCATCATTATCTCCGGCTTGGAAAGAACTCATCCTCGAGTTCTCATCCCTCCCGCAACGATGGCACCATTAAGCCCAGAATTTGAGGCCCACTTCCAAAGCCCCATCACTGTTCACCTTCTCTCTAGGGTGAACGACGGTTGAGCGGCTGAATCTCGGCTGACGGGCACGGCGCATTAACGACCTCCGACACACTCATGGTCGACGGACGATTGCGGCGATGATCGCGGCCGGTGCACAGCTGGGCGACTGCAACGACGTATTGATCCGTTCTGCGCGCGGCTCAGTGGCTCCTGATGCGGCTGCTCATACTCACGCACGGCTCGGGCCTCCTGATCCGACTCTGATCGGACCCTGGTGGTGGCGATCAACGGCGGACGGTGACTTCCTGATTTTTCTGCTGATTTGGCTACAATGTCTCTTGATACCTCTTGTTGGATTGGAGATAGAGGAGAAGATGCTGCGAAGAGTCTCGAAGTGAAAGATGGGGAGTTTGTGGTCGTGTTGCGGATGGAGCAAGAGACTCTTCTTACTCTTCCGGTTTCGCTTCCGGTTCCTCTTCTTCTTCTCACATCGAACTTGCTCTGATACCAACTGATGTAGGACTAATTTTCACTACATATGATAAACCAGCGGAACAACTGACGAAGGTGAAAATCCCCGCAGGGCATAAGAAAACCACTTAGGGTTTACTCGTATTCAAAAATAAATAATAAAAGTCTGTCTAATAATGCACACAAGCCGGACTATTTATAGGTGCAATGTAATAGATAACTAACTAAAGAGATAACTATAATAATTTAAACGATAACTAGATAAATAACCATAAACTGATCATTATCACTGATTCCATCTGCATCATGAATGATTAAATGATAATTAATTAAACATATTACCTTTGTCAGAACATCTGTATATGTGAATGGTCTTTGCCGGAATTGTAATTATCTAAATGAATAACATGTCACATGATTTGCATCTATGATTTTCATTTCTTCACAATGATTTGTTATGTACTCAATTGCATCATATATAAATTGTAACCCAACCTCGGTAACTTAGAATTAAGAATTATTTATTTACATTTTTAAACAAAAATTAAAAAAAAAAATCTTGTTATATATATTCATGTGGTCGACCCCGTATTTCTAATACTATACAACTTAGTTTTTGTTAAATAGGATTTATAAATTTAAATCTGACTGTGTACGGGCAACGCACGCCAAATATAAATCTTTGAACAGAAATAGAATTTAATGTCGAAGATAGTTGAAAACGTCTTTGTCAAACGTTTGAGGAGTTATTAGAGGAGAGAGCGAGTGAAAACGTCTCAGCAAGTATATATGTATCACTAGCTACGCTCCCGTCGCCCCGACGAAAATTTTCTCCATGTTTTAATTCAATTTTAATAAAGATTTTCAACGTTTCTCTTTATAATTTTATTCTTGTAATTGAAACTTTTGAATGCTACATATTTTTTAATTTTTTTGAATATAGTTCCATTATATTATTTTTAATTTTGTGACAATCCGTCATCCCGAATGAGAAATCTATACATAAAAAAATTGGTCAAATACTCGGTCCAATACAGTTAAATATACGGTCACATACATTTAAATAAAGTTATATACAGACAAATACGGATAAATACAGACAAATACGAAATAGTAGAAACAAATACGTGTGAATGGCGTTTGGTGTAAATAAAAGTATGGGGAGGAGTATTTTTATCAAATGAAGTTTTATTTTATCTTTATCCTTAAATACAGACAAATACGAAAATCAGGGCTTTAGCGACGAATTTTTTTCGTGAGTGTTTGTGTATTGAGGATTGTATTTTATTATTATAGTAGATATAATATACCACTGATCCAGTCTTCAAAGTTCAAACACACCGTACAGAAAAGATGAGCTTTTGAATGCTAGCAAATTAATTTGTAAGGATGTCAATAAATTCATATAATGACTTTCATTCCAAAGATCCTTCCGCAATTCTAAATTTCTAATTGCCCATATTTCACTTCAAGAACCGTAGCATTAATCATTTATTACATTCAACAACAGTGAGCTTCCTTATTACTGAACACAGCCATACATCTGGATTCAGGGGATCCAAAAGCTACGTGAACGCGCAAACACGTAGGTAATCACAGTACACATATACAGAGAGACATGACATGATGATATGGGAGACATGATCTACTTAAAGCTTTTACTTAGCTTAGGTTAGTAACAGTATTGACTTCCCTGTGACAATAATAATTTCGCAATAATTAGAGAGGAGATAGGTATTGAGATGCATGAGCTTGAAGACGCCAAATCCACACTCAAAACCATGCAATATAACTGCATGTAAGTGAGACCTTGTTAAAAATCCAAATTCAGAAGACGTTAAATTTACATGCACACATATTTATATAAGAGATTTGAATTATCTAGCGATCATAAGAACTTGTGTGCACAAGTGTTCGGCTCAAAGTTAGAGAAAGTGAAAGTGAAAGTGAAAAGCAATTTAAGAGAGAATAAGTTGGTTGTTTCTGGTTATATAATCTCATCCAATCCATCCCTTAATTCTTAAGTTTTGGTCGAGGACAGAGTACTGAGGAGGTAGTTGATGCTCGGAATTTCAAGCAACTTTTCCAGCTTCATGCTACTTTTATCTTTCTCTCATCAGCTAGTGATTGTTTGTTGACTCAATACTTTCAACTGCCACGTGTCAATGTTGGACTCCAGTACTGTATCGTATGCAGCCTTAGCCGTACAATGACGATAAGGCTAATCATCATGTGGAAGGCTAGCGGGCTTTGCTGTATGTTAATGGGTCGGCATGCATACGAGCATAATTTCCACCGTTCCGCCAAGCTACATTGACAGGCAAGCAAACAAATGAATGGTTTTGTGTCTTATGTGTAGTGTTAAGTATTTGTTGGCGAACAATGTTGGTAAATGTACCGTTGACAGAGTCGTCTAAATCAAGACCTGACGAAGGACTGAGATTGTTTGAGGCAGCAGACTGTTGTACCCGCACAATACTCTAGTCCATGTGGACATCCCTCTTGGAGTGCGGATTGAGGAGATTGCATATCATGCATTATCTAATTAGGACTTCAGTTGAATTGTTTGAGTTACTTTCTAAAAGATTCCAATATATTGGAAAAGCTTCCATTGATATGATTAAGTTTTTGCAGAACGGAAGGACATAATGGAGAATCTTAGCCGTCACTTTAAAAAATCAACAATTTAGATTAGAATAATAAATAATCATGTTTTAGCTAGATAATTAATATAAAAGAGGAATTATATCCAATTAATTATCGATTAAACTTACTTGGAAGGTAAAGATTATAATGAATATCCGAAATTATAGAGATTCCAATTAAACCATTAGGTTTGAAAACAAACGAATAATTTTTAAATCTAAAGGAGTTAAAAAATCTTGTATTAGAATAAATTTTCTAACAAAGTTTATTTGTGTGGACAATTATGTGTTATGTTTATTATATTTAATGTCTTATAATTTAGGTTACACTTTACATGTTTGTTCCATGCGTAATGCGTTACACTGTTATGGTGACACGTTATTAAAATATAAATTGCACTTTTTTATTATTTATTTGCACTTTTGTTAACATACATTTCATTTACAATACAAAAGTATTTACTCGAAGTGACAATCTCGTAATAAAAATTTTGAGATACTTTCCATTTTGAAAACACTCGACCTGAAGCTGAAAGCATGTTTTGCTAATTAAGAAATTGATTATTTTTAATCACATGTTTGGATTTTATCAATGGGCCTGGTTTGGTCATTTGTCTTACATTTTATTGCTATCTCACCCGATTCCAACACTCAATATATGTCGTTAAATATATTGAATTTCATAAGTTACTTGGGAGAGAAGCAAGTATTCGACTATAGAATGTGTGCCAGCCGAACTAGAAAATCATTGAAGCTAATCAAGTTCTTATTCACGTGTAGAGTTAAGATCTTGATAGGAATCCGTTAGTTCATATATTTTCACGATGAGGTGATTCGAAAAAGGAGCTAGCACAAACACTATCGAGTATACCGCCATCAGACGGAATATGTCAGGCATAGGAAGACAAGAGTGTTGAGTTTCGTATGAAGTTAATCAATTCATGTCAAGTGCGGAAAACAAGAATTTTCATTCAAAACATTACAAGATCGAAATTACCAATCAATATAGAAACAATTTTATGGTTTCGGTTTTCATACCTTTGATGATCAAGCTTTCCTCTTTCGAATGGAATGAGTAACCTCTTGATTCGAACGCTGATCAAGACTCGAAATAAGCGTGTAGGGACTGTCATAAGACGAATCCCCTCTACTATCACACACACACACAAATCCGAAGCAAGGATGTCTTGAAACCGGCTACAGTAGTCTCCAAAAATTCCCTCTCGTATGTTTCGGATTTGAGCTAGGTTTCAACCTTTGAAAATCATAAATAATCAGTGTGTTTAGATGATCAAAATTTCGTGCTCAGCGCTGATGGAATGGCGTGCAAAATCAGATTGCATACAAGCTTTTTTATTTTATTTTATTTTATTTTATTTATTTTATTTTTTGTTATTTTGTTATTTTGTTTTTTTTTAACTGGACGGAGCCAGCACCTTTATTAGATAGAAATCCGAAGAGCCCGGATTGTGGCTGATACAAAGCAACGGGGATGGGCATGACCCTCAAGCGCCAGAAGGTGTTTATAAATACACCGACTTAAAAACGCCGAACAAGTTAAAAACCCTGCCCAACCTAAACAAAGAAGAGCAGCAATACAAAGCTCATAGAGAAAAGGAAAGCACAAAGATTCATAAAGTAACATGCTGATCTAAGGTAGAGCAAGGATGATTGCAACCATCAAGAATAAGAGCACTCTTCACCGTCATAGGAAGGTCACTAAAATTTCTAGTCTTCAGCCCACCAATGTCAGCAAAAAAAGAGCCTTCGCATGCTTGTTTAATGAAAAACTGACTCTGAAAACATCCACCTTTCTAAGATCCCTTACCAGTTTACTTTTGAGCTGATATAAATTCCACTCGACCGCCGAGCTACGGCCTAAAAGGAGGATATCTTCATGGTCTGATTGAAGTCGAACAAACTGATCCGCAAGGACGAGATCATGAATAATCTGCATCAAGCATTTCAAAAAATGCTTTCTAGTAGAGACAACCTTAACGGCACAAAGGAAAATACCCTCCGGACTCCTGATTATAGCACAAATTTTCGAACCATTATCATCAACATGCACCGCCAAACTACAAGAGTTGCCATTGTGAGACGGAGTCCAGGCACACCAATAGACTTTAAAGTCATTGATCATAGGAGTAGGTAATTTCAAAACCCGGCATATAAAAGGAGACTTCAAGTCTATTTTGCAATTGCTAGGAATACAAGAGCTCAGCGAGGCTGCACATCTGAAAATAATATCGTTAGTAAACCTTGCAGCCCCATCATCAAACATTCTGATGTTTCTCAACTTCCAAATCTCCCAAAGACACATATACGCTAGTCTAAAGGCAACCATATCAGAAAGGCGCTTAAAACTAGCATTGACACCCCAGTCATAGAAAAAATCTTTCATAGACTTGGGACTCTGCTTCCCAAAGACGGGAGCAAGGAAATTCCAAAGCTTGCAGGCCATATCACTATTAATAAAAAGATGCTCCATCGTCTTACATTCTGAATATGTGCAGCAAACAAACTTGCTCACCATAGGAATACCAAGACGACAAACATTCTCGTTTGTAGGCAAAGCCCGATGTAATATCCTCAAGAGAAAACAGGACACTTTTAGGGGCAGCCAGGATTCCCATATTATCTCATACTTCCTCTTTGTATTGCAAACCGGAACAAAAGTGTTTATAAAGACTTTGGTAGACACCGAGCCAGAGGGGTCTTTATTCCAAACCAGCCTATCCGAGAGGTCATCACTAAGGCTTCTACTCAGCGAGAGGAAGACCCGGGGCTGCACATTATGCATGAAGACTCGACGAAGCTCTAGATCCAGGAGCACCTCCCGAATGGTCTTCTTCTTCAGATTCCTATGGCAAGACATAGCTATATTATGGCTAAATTCCTCAACAGTAGTTAGGCCATTACCAAGACACCATTGGCAATCATGAGCAATGCTAGTAATGAAAGGAGAGATAGCTTTCCACAAGTGGGATCCCTTTCCCCCAATCGAAAATCTACTTCTAGCATGTTTAGCCCAAAGGGAATCATTACACAAATATTTCCAAGCCATCTTACCTCTTAGGGCTGTCATTACATACGACAGAGGCCGAATACCCAATCCACCAGCCTTTAAATCCGTACAAATGGTGTTCCAATTCACCCAATGGTGTCTAGTATTACCACCGCTTCCCCACAAGAAACTTCTCAAGAGCTTATCAATGACTTCCAACGTACCTTTTGGCGTAGGGAGGACATAAAGAGTGTGAATTGGAATAGACATGAGAACCGACTTGATCAAAGTAATTCTACCTGCCAAAGAGAGAAAGCTCTTCATCCATCCCTCAATGCGGATCTTAATCGAATCCACTAAACCATGGAAATAGCTCAACCTCGGCTGGCCATGAAAAAGAGGAGCACCAAGGTACCGAATAAGAAAAGTACCAATACAGTATCCAGACATTCTAAGAAGCTCCCCTCTCTGCACATTACTGATGTGCCTCGAGAAAAATAGCTTGCATTTGGAAGGTTGGAGCATTTGGCCATAGTTGCAACAGAAATCATCCAACACTTTTAACATATTTTTAAATGAGGTTTTTCCACCATTAGTAAAAACCAAAATATCATCCACATTCAGAATATGATTAATTTTCAGAGCCCGGATAGAAGACCAAAACGGCATAACACCCCCTCCAGGTTTGCCAACCGAGTTGAGCTTCCGAATCAAAATCTCCATGACAATGGTAAATAGAGTCGGAGACAAAGGATCCCATTGTCTCAATCCTCTATTAGATTTGAAATGCCCAAAAGACTTCCCACGAACTCTAATAGAATACCAACAATTGCTAATATTCCTGTAAATCAGATCAAACCACTTCTCATTAAAACTGAAGGCTCTCATGGCTCTGATTAAGAAAACCCACCACAACATGTCATAAGCCTTAGACATGTCCAACTTAGCCATAACATTGCCACCATGCACCTTCTTATTAATATCAGTTGTGAGGTCATGAGCTAAGGCGATACACTGATGAATAGACCTTCCTGAGATAAAGTCAAACTGTTCCTCACTGATAAGCTTATTTAGCAGCATCCGGATTCAATCATTGAGGATCTTTGAAATGACCTTATGGATAAAATTGCATAGACTGATAGGTCTAACTTGATCCATCAAAGTAGCATTGCTAACCTTCAGGATCAGAGTCAAAACGGTAGAAAAAGTCAAAGCCGGCAACTCAAAACCTTTGAAGAACATAAGAATAGCATTTGTAACATTATCCTCGATAATAGGCCAGCAAGCTTGGTAAAAACTACCAGTGAATCCATCAGGACCAGGAGCACTATCCTTGGGAAGATTTCTGATAGCCTCCCATATCTCCTCGGAGCTAGGCATTTTGACCAACATCTCATTATCTATATTAGTAATAGAAGGGGAGATGTCATCAAAATAGTCCCTCTTAGGAGTAGCAGAAAACTCTCCCAACAAGTCACTAAAAAAGTAACAGCCATATCACCAACAATGTCTCTATCATCACTTACCGTGTCATCCATTAGAGTGACTCTAAAATTATTAGTAGACCTTCTAATCTTAGAGGCAGCATGAAAGAGCTTAGTATTTCTATCACCGTCCTTGAGCCATTTAACATGAGATTTGGCCTCCAAGAAAGCATGCCGATCATCGAGAGCCTAATTCAGACGGGATTGTAAAAGGGTAAGATCCTTCTCCAACTCATTACACCAACCACGCTGCAGGGCCTCCTCCGTGGCTTCTATCCTTTTGCTGAGGTCAGCAACTTTCTGATTAAAGTCCCCAAACACATTCTAGTTCCATCCCCTCAAACCACAACGCAGGTTTTTAAGCTTGCTATGCAAAATACTCATATGATTACCTCGGCCATCGCCGTGCCATTGATCAGCAACAAACTTATCAAACTCTTCATGCTTTATCCATGCAGGATTAAAAGACAAGAAACTCTGATTCTTATCTTTGTTCAAAAAAGAAAGGGGCAATTACAGAAAAAGACCCCTATCTGTAGCACTTTTTCCAGATGAGACCCCTCCGTTTTGTTTTCACACTTAAACACCTTCATGTTTTTTACTTTTTCAATTAGAGACCCTTTGCAACTTTAAAAACTTTAGGGGTCAAATTGAAAATGTAAAAAATACAATTCAACCCCTCATCTCCCTCCTCCTCCACCACCACCACCTCCATCCTCCACCTCCACCACCACCTCCACCACCACCACCACCTCCCTCCTCCACCACCACTACCACCTCCCTCCTCCACCTCCACCTCCACCTCCACCACCCCTAAAGCTTTTAAAGTTTTTATATTTGATGTTGTGGTGGATGAGGAGGTGGTTGTGGTGGAGAATGAGGAGGAGGAGGAGGTGGTGGTGAGGGAGGAGGGAGGGGAGGCTTTGATGTTTTTCTTTTTCATTTTCAATTTGACCATTAAAGTTTTTAAAATTACGATTTAAGGGGTTAATTGATGTTAATTATGACGGAGGGTGTCGAAACGATAATGATTAAAACATGGAGGTCTTTAAGTGTGAAAAATAAACGGGGGGTGTTATCTAGAAAAAGTGCTACAAATACGGATCTTTTTCAGTAATTAACCCTAAAAAATAAGAAAAAAACAAAATTGATTAAGTTACCATTTCAAAAGCACTCTAATTACGCTCGCATCCAAAAGAGCTACAAGTCAAGTTCAACACTCGAATTGCAAACCACTTCAGTTCTGGAGTGAAATCTCCATACATATCCATCACTGTGCCGGATGCATAGTACTAATTGCTGCTTTAGCATACTCATTACCAAAAAGAGCTCCTTGGTAGAAGTGAAAATCAACAAGTTGCATATTTATTTTATACCTTTCAGACTCATCACTTTCCAATTTCGTCAAGTAGACTAATATTCAAGTTTTTATATCAATGTTATCACATTTGAAACACTAAAAAAAAAAAAGGTTTTAGCGTCTACGTAAATGTATTTCTGATCGCTAATTCTCATTAGCGACAAGAACTTGGATGCTAAAATGCTGGACGCAGATGATGTTTAGCGTTCATATAGTCGCCATAGTTGGCGACCACGACATTTAGCGTCCATGCGGTCGCCACTTATTCCCTAATTTTAATATCATGAACATTTTCGAAAATATAAAGATAAAGTAAAATGAACAAAATCGGAAGTCTTTTTATCGAGTTGTGCTAGGTCAACGGAATAGCCAAAATCAACACGGCTAAGATAAATTCATCTCGACTGTGCCAAACGGACAGTAGCATTCATTTGAACTGAAACAAAATCATTATGACCGCACCAAATGCTCAGAAGCATTAATCTTGGTCAAACTAAATTCATCTCGACCGAAATGATTCATAATCAAATCAATTTTTGTTCAAATCGAAAATCAGATGAAATGAATAAACATGGACTGCCAAAGGACCCTCCTTATTGAAGTGGAGAGCCAAGAGTTCTTCACCATTATGATTTGAAGATAAAATATTTTGAAGAAAATGAAGAGCTTGGCATTATTCCGAGAACCAAAGAGTTTTCGGAAACCCTATAAAAGGAGGACCTTGGGACACTGATTTGGACATAGAATTTCAGAGAGAAAATATCTCCAAACACACGTACGAGTTTCCTTTCTCAGCCCGAGTTCCATTATTGCTTGAGTGCTCCAACACGAACGCGTAGAATAAAGAAGAAAGTCGCACTTTGAAGACCTTTATTGAGCATTTCTAAACTCAACTTTTGTATTTTTCATTTCCATTCAATCATGTCTTGTTTTTTACTCAATATGAGTGAGTACTCGTTTTGATGACAAGGGTCTAATGGATTCTTGAGTACTTGTGAATGATTGAATGATTTCTTACACATTTTATGAATGATTTTTGGTTTAAAAACAGATGTATTTAACTTACGCTTATGTGATGCATGTTAGATGTTTGATAAAATACTTAATATAACTGTATGGGTACTTTATTTGTGATCAATCAGGACAAAACTAGTTAGTTTACGAAGTTAAATATTCTTAAATCGGGAGTATAACTAGTAAAAAATGTGACCAACCATGGCCAACCTTATTGTACGAGTGATGAAAGTCTAGAACGTTTTCAACGTATTTGTGACCAACTAGGACAACATTCCATTCCTAGACTCACACTAATCAAACCTTTTCAAAATCGTTCTAATTTATTTCAGGAATCATTCAGCGTAATTCACGAGTACTTTTGAAGTTATTCTCTGGTCATCTTCTTTTTAAATTGTTTACAACAACATTTGTTACCAAACCAACTTTTTATGAACCCCCAACTGTTAGAATTATTTGGTGCGTTAATACTTTACTTCACTAAGTTTCCACTATTCTCTTAGGTTCGACATTAGGTCACCCCTAGTCTTTACGAATTTCTTTTGACTTGAGTAATACCCACATATAGTACGCATGTCATAACCCCCAAGATGGAATCAACTGTTACTACAATTTGGGTTAGACTACCTGGCTTACCTCTTTCAATTTATGATAGCTCATTCATTGAAGCGATTATTTCTACTTTTGGATATTTTCTTAGCGTGGATGAAGAACTAAAGCGGCCAGAGCTTTTGTCAAACTAGATGTTACTAAGCCCATCCCGAAAGCTATCTGTATTAATATGCCGAAAAATCAATGTTTTTGGCAACCGATTGAAATAGAGAGAAAATTGTCCTACTGCAATAGATGCAAGGTTCATGATCACTCTTTTGATAATTGTCGTAAAAGAAGGCAGAGTATTCCAAAACACATACCAAAAGGATGCAACTTCAATACCTCATTTAGATGCTCCAGAAGGGAATGATATGGCCCCTAAGGTTCAATCTAATGTTGAGGGCGGACAAGAGGTCCGTAAAAAGATAATTGCCTGCAGGGTGGATAACATGATAATCACTACCCCGCACAATAAGCCATCAGAAGATACTGTTGATGGTGAACAATGGGTTAAAGTTGTTAACAAGAAAAGAAAAGGGAAAGAATCTAACCCAATGGATAATGGGGTCCTCGAAAGGGACACCAGTCATCATGATGCTAGATCTTCCTCTTGCAATCAAACCAATAAGCTTGCTGACCCTAGCTCCTCCGAAGCCGAGCACCCTATCACAAATCAACCTACTCAGCTCCTGAATCCCATAGCAGCTGATGAACATTCCCTTCAGTCGAAAAATCATATGTCCATAATTCTGTTCGATGGCCAACCAAAAGAGATAAATGAAGAGCCAGATGCTTCTGAAGATTATAGTGGTTTCTTGGAACCCACTATGTTGCGAGCTCTAGCGCTTTGGTTAAGATCCATTTGGCGACCCTTAGAATTATGGACACTAATGATGATAGTATTTCAAAGGACGATAATCTTGGTCATCCTTGCATGGACACTAGTGAGATATCCGATAACAATCAGAATATTATGAGTATAAGGCGGTCTGTCCGTACCAAACAAACTACAGAAAACAAAGATTATGTTTACCATTCCAATGGACGGAGGCTTCCTGGAAGGTCCCCAACTAAATTTTGTTTCAAGACTCAACCAGAAATAATTAGTTACGATAAAGACTAATACTTCGGTCAAAGATTGTTTGAAATTACCTATTTTTTTTGTTTCTATTACGATGGCCAAGGGTATGTCCTTGCTATTCATTTTTTCATTCATCTCACTCCTAAACAGGTTTGGGATCATAGTATTTATTGCTTCCTCATTGCTCTCAGTCTTGGTAAGGTCTTTATTTTCATCGCCTTTTTGAGGCTTTTAGTCCCCGAAACGTCGTTGTTCGAAATGCCTTCCTCTTTTGTAAAAATGTCATTTACGAGTATTGAGTTTTTTTATTGAAATAAATACTGGTTACGCACTACTTAAAAAATGAAGAGATGGAAAACAACACTAGGTCTTGCTTCATTAATATGTTCTAATTTCTTAGAAATATTCAGTATCTCCCACGAAACTTTTTCGTAAAGTGTGATTGTGTATAAAACAACAACATTTTATACAAAGTAATGTCATTTAATTTGTTAAATGATATGGGAATGGGATAAATTCATTTTATACCAGCGGGAAATAAATAAATATTGTACGTAAACAAGTGTTACTAAAACGGGACCAAACCGGCCGGTTCGACGGTTGGAAAGGAACTCGGTGGTATCTCGATGCGGTTCTTTTGTTAGACCGAATGTGCAATCGAACAGGTCAAGTTCGGTCAAACCAGTCGGTTCCCCATTAAAACTTTTTCATAAAGTGTTATTGTACAAAGTAATGTCATTTAACTTGTTGAATGATATGGGAATGGGACGAAATCATTTTATACTAGCGGAAAATAAATAAATATTGTACGTAAGCCAGTATTATTAAAATCGGACCGAATTAAACCGGTCAAACCAGTCGGTTCTCCATTAAAACAGGTGAAGCGACGGGTCAAACTTATTAAATTGAAATCAAATATCACTCAAAAATTAAATGTATCTAACAAGATTTGAACCTAAGATATATGAGATAGGTAGTCGAATATCAAACCATCTAAGCTAATCTATTTACTTGGTAAATTTTCATAAATGTAAGTATAATTATTACTTTGTTATGATAAAATTTAAGTGAAATTAAAACTAGTCTAAATTCCCAATATTCAATACCCATAATTGATTTTTTTTGTTTAAAGTTTTTTAAAATAAAAACTTCTTATTTTAAAGCTAAATCGAACTTTTATGTTGTTGTTTTAATACAAAAATGCACATTTTAATTATAATATCACATGTACATGTTACTTAATATTTTTCTGATTAAAAAATAAAATTAGGTTAATTATCGAAAACCACCCGTAAAATACGAATTTTTCTGAAAATCACCCGTAAAATCGATATTAGCGAGACCCACCCTAGAATATTTTTTTTACTAAATCCACCCTTTTGCCTTTAATTTTTTTTTTAAACTCAAAAAATATCAAAAAAAAACTTTAAGAAATTAAAAAATTCATAAAACAAAATATGCAAAAGCCACCATTTAGTGTCATCTATTCTTATAAAAGAATAGGAAAAACGGATATAAAATCGCTCTTAAAATTACAATTATGCCATTTGATTAATTACAGAAATTACAATTACAATCGCGTTTTAATTTGGCTGGCCATCGTTTTGGTTTAGGGTTAAGGAGGGAAGAGGCGACGGTGCGAGGAACGACGGGCAACGCTAGACGCGACGAACGGGTGAGGCGAAACGCGACACGCGAGACGCGACGAACGCCGGCAAGACGCGACACGGCGCGAGGAAGGACGGCGCGAGGCAAGACGCGACGAACGCCGGCTGCGGCTGTCTTTGATTGTGACGATCCGGCCACCTTGATTTTACGTCATTTGATTGTGTTGCTTTATTCTGCAGAGCCTTTCATTGCTTGATTCCACTTCGATTGGAATT
>JAWWMW010083383.1:0-12557 GCA_035048345.1 Echeveria elegans
GAATTGGTAAAGGTCATATAGCAACTAATCAACATGTGACTGCACTGACCCATATGTTGAATCGCGATTTCGATTATCTTATGTTCGAAATTTAAAATTGACATCAACTAGTGATATGTAAATAATCGAATCAGCTTTCTAATTGTATATAGAACGCCTAAAACGGACATATAACGAATTAACAGTGAATTTTCGAATCATTATAGGTTTTTGAATATATATATATATATAAGGGTCGGACAGGGCGACATGATGAACTGGACCTGCCCTGCCCCGCGCGGATCTGAATTTGATGAATTGGACCTGTCCCGTTTGATTATTGAGACATGGTCAAATTGTCATCCCTACTCAATTTTAATACTAATACTGCTCCGTATTAAATCACTTGGGGTTGCCGTTGTTTGATCATTTAGGTACTCTCTTTACTTAACATTTAACAACACCTGGTGCGGAGTACATGCAGTATTCTGAATCTCCATTTGCAAAACCTGACCACATTATAGCTAAAACCACTAACACTGCACATAATCAATCACCAACAACCCAAAGTGGAGGAAATCTGATTAAACAGAAACATAAATTTAGTCTCATAAGTGACACCATGATGTTCCCATTTTATGGTAGTACGACTCAGATAACATAAAACCAAACTTCCAAACACTGCAACACAGCCTATGTAAGTCTCTCAGGTAGCCCGCACGTGCAGCACTCTACCTGAAGTAGATGGAGATCTGAGGAATATCAATGTCCTCGCCTTCATCATCTTCGCAAGCCACTACAACATCAAAGTGGCGACGGTATGGAGGTAGTTCAGCTTTGGCTATATCTCTTGCAAGATCAACCATCTTTTTGTCCATCCTTTCTTTGTGCCGCGGAAACATGCTGTTGTAGAGCAGACAGCTACCAAAGGAAATGCTGTAGGCAGAGAGTCCTTTGACTTGTAGCCACTTAAGAAGCTCCCTCAGGGTAGGATTGTCTCTGATAATCCATCTGTCCCACACAGTCCAGGTTAATTCTTGATGCTTTATCACTTTGGGCGGAACAGGCTCAGCCATTGAAAACAAAGGCAGTGCCAGGTTTGCGAAAGTGTTCCGATAATCTTCCACGACATGTGCCCCATCAAGTACCTTGTAGAGGTCTAAGCAGACAAGGCCGGTGGCCATTGCTGTGGCTGTGGCAATGGCAGGAATGATCCTTCCCGCAATAAATTTGGCCTTGAGTTTATCAATTTCAGGGATGCTATAGTTTCTAGCCCTCATATTCGCAAGCCCGGCAATGAAGTCCATGTGATAATTAGTGTCATCATCCTGCAATATTAACAAAAACATGTTTGATTATACACCACTGGCTAAATAAGGAAAGCAAACAGATCTTAAGTGACGGTTTATCAGCTAAAGTGGCTCACACACATTGATCTAGAACACATTAAGAAAAAATTGACCTATTGAGAATTATATCATTCACATAGTAAGATCTACTAGACAGATAGACTTGTTTGCTTTCAGAACAACAATTTGTCATGCAACAATTTAAAAACCTTGAATTCATCGCTGCAAGAGGTAAGAACACATACAACTGCAGAAAATAGCGAACATCAAAGAAGATTAATTATTACACCAAAATTTTATACAGAAATTTGTAAGTACTATATGATCCTATCAACCTCTTTGCATGTAAAAATTAAATGCTTCGCTTGATACAAATGCCGCATCAACAGAGATTGTCAACAAAAGTGTAATGCCTCCCAAGGTCAGCCATGAAGACAGATCTCAAAGATCGTATTACAAATTCGACATTGGAACTGTGGATTAAGCCAGCAGGGCAGATAAAAAATGACAACACTTGAGTCGATCCCAATAACAAACAAATCATCACTCACCAATTCGTACTCCTATAGAAGCCTATCACACTAAGATAAGTATTAAGTAGGGATGGGAAAAAACCGCATCACTTTCGGAAACTGCACCATTATAAAATCGATCGAAAATAAAATATTAAAATGGTGCGAAAGCGGTATTACTTTTCAATCCGCGTGTAAAAAATCGCACCGCACCGCATTTATTATATATATAACTAAATACAAATAAGAATTAAAATACTAAATTATAAATTAATCGGCCTAATCCTTTTATTTTCCTTTTTAAGAAGTTCATTAAAATAGTGACACAGTTTAGGGGTTAAATTGATTAGTATAACTTCTGCAGCATATGCCTTTTTTATTAAGTTTTTACGTCTTTAATTCCATTATTCCCTTATATTTTAATTTTTAATCAGGCAATTTTTATTATAGTTAATGTAAAGTGGTTTTCAAACAAACTGCACCGAATATGTGATGCACCAGATTTGTGGGTTCCATAATTTTGGTCCGATTTATGATTTTAAAAATAAACAAACCGCTTAATGTGGTGCGGAAGTCAGTTTATCCCTATCCAGCACAAAATCGCACCGCGCCCACCCCTAAAGATGAGCAACAAATATTTAATGTACAAAATGCAAATTTTAAAAACATACCTTTTCAAACTGAATTGGTTTCATTTTGAAACCTGGGGATAATTTTGCCCTACATTCCTCCAACTTTATTATCAATTGATCAATCACTGCAGCATCATCAATGGATGATGCAGATATGCTGGTGGCTTTTTCATCTGTAACAATTTTGGCATCTTTCTTTGGTTGGAAATCAGGAACAATCACGTTGTTAATAGCATCAGCTAATTTGCTTTGAGACTTGGCCCAATCAGGTATTGGTATACCAAAAGTCTCAGCCCTAAGAATTGATGCAGCCATAACAAATTGAAGATGACTAGGATCATCAACAGAAAATTGGAGAGGTCTGGGAAACCGTTTGGGCGGAGACCAGAAAGGGGCACCAGTGCTGGTCGTGGCATCCTCGGGGAAGGTATATGCCAACTGCTTCACGCGATTAGCGAAGTAGTCTTCAAACCTGTTTTCAAATGTTTAATACACAAAATTAAATTAAGATTAAAGATCAAAAATATTGATAGGCACCATATTAAAAAGCGTATATGACAAAATGACTTACTTCAAACGTGCCCAAGTTATGCAGTCTTGGAATATCTCACATTTGTCTTTGTCCAGGCATTCAATGACACGCTCCAATGTATCTCTTGCCTGTGCATCGCCAGCATTTTTCATAGCTGCTGAATATTCACTGGGACTGCTTAAATATGCATTCACTTCAGTTGGCGTCTTCTCTAGCAATCCCTCAAATTCAGACCTTGCCCATGTTAAGCAATGATCAATGTTATGGGGGAAAGAATGCACCGTACACATCGGCGCCTGTTTTTCTGGTGGATCTCGGGAAGCTCCATAGTTTTCTGTCAGATGAGGGATAACCATCTGTGTGTTGCATTTGGCTCCAAGAGTACCTGATTCAAGAAGTGGCTTTTGGAAATATAAGCAGCGTTGATCAATGTAAAGCCTGGCGTTTACATTATCAAGAGCATTGATGACTACAGTAAGGTTCTCCCAGAATGAGTCATCAAACACATTTTCAGTTTCAGGACTTGCGCGATTTTGTAGTGCTTCAACATTCAATTGGGGATTTATCAATGCAGCTGCTGTCGCAGCAACTGTTGATTTAGCTTGGCCGATGTTCCAATCCCGGAAAAGAAATTGCCTGCTCAGATTGCTCTTTTCAATGACATCGTCATCAGTAACAGTAAGTTTTCCCTTGTCAAGACAACAAACTCCCATTAAGGCCAAGTTTTTCAGAAATTCACAACCCAGTGCCCCAGATCCTACCATGAATACTGTTGCTTCCTCCATTTTCTTCTGAAGCTTAGATCCGAAGACTGAGATTTGAGCGTCATAACGACTATTTAAGGGTCTCAAATCATTGGCATCAAGGGGTTCTTTAGGAAGGGATTCCAACGAATCAAAGTAGAAAAACTGTCACATCAAGAATGGTCATGCATTTAAAAAATTTATCCTAGACATAAAATTAGAAAGAAAAAAATGTGTTCGATTAGCAGTACCGTCTACTGCTCGCTGTTTGGTTAAACAACAAGGTTAAGTCACTTTACAGATTGGAAACTTAGAAATCAAGCGTGCTGGATTTTGTTACTACTTGAGGTAATTTCAGCTACATTTAAGCTCTAATCAATACAAGAAACCCTCTAAAGACTAGTGTTGCACCCTATTCAATATGTTTATGACAATTACAACAACTTGTCTCCAACGTCAGTCCCATGTTTACCATTTTACTCGTATTGAGATTTTGAAGTTGTTACTATAATCAAGATGTACACTGACTAACCTGAAAAAGAGGATGGAACTTCCCAGAGCATGCTTTCACCACTTCCTGGCCAACAAAGCCACCAAACATAGCAGCCATAGGATTCAACACAGCCCTGGCGCCAAACGCAAAGCTCTTCAAGATCTTTTGATCAATCTCCCTTATACGACCTTCCCCCAAACTGTTATTAATATCAATGGCCAATGATATAAACTTCTGAGCATCTTCCTCAGACCCAGCCAATGGGAAGCGTCCCACCTCAGATATGAATCTGTCCAATACTTGAAACGCCAAATGCAAAAGAGGAGGCCGGTCAAATTTTGAGAAATCACTTAAGAGATACTCTCCTGGATCTCTTAGTGCTTCTCGCAGTGGTTTAAAATTCAGAACCTTTGGTTGCTTCACCTGAGTGACTATCCCACCCTTAACGTGTGGTGAAAATTTAGTAGTGTCCTCTTCGATGAAAAAGGAATATGGCCTAGCATTCTTTACTGTCCTGGGCTTTCCATCATTAAGCTCAGTCATTCCGTGAACCTCGGAGAACACAACCAAATCCCCGTCTTGAAACTCCAATCTCTCATCATCGACACATGAGACGAGGGCAGGATTATCGTTGCTGATAGAGGCAATAATGCCGGTGTGTGGTTCATTACCATCAACATCAACAACTGTAAAGTTGGGACCGAAGTCACAGAATACACCACCAAATAACCCACGAACTTCAGATTTAATGAAAGCAATAGGAGGCTGGTGGGAATGGCAATAGTCATTGTACTCCATTGCTTTCTCCAGACTAATATCAGTGAATATAACAGCCTGCACGATCAGAACAGAAAATGAAATAAGCAAGGATAAGATCATAAGACCGATATACTACTTGAAAAGAAAAGAAAAGAAAAATCAAACAAAAATTCATGAGGAATACATCTGGCTCGCTGTAACCATTACAATATACCATAAAATGAAGGGGGGAAAGGACATACCTACATCAACAACTGAATAAAATTGACATATGAGGGATATAAAACTGCAAACCTACAGTATAATATTAAGATGTAATGTGAATTCCAAAAAAAAAACCTCTAAGGCATCACTGTCAACTTCTAGTACAGATTGCATGACTAAAAAACCATACCTGGAAATCCGACAAACGTTCCTTGGTCAGGTTGGAAGTTATGGTAGATATGATCACAGAATTATTAAGTTCCTGCAATTTCTGCACCGATGCTAGCGCTCTATTTTTACCCACATCTTCTCCTACAAAAAGAAAGTTGCTCGACAAATCCCATAACTCCACAACCCCCTCATCATGTAATGTCACAGACTTCACACCTGCAAGGACCAGGTTCTTTGCTGCAGGGAAACCAAAATAAGGAATCATTAGAAAGGAGAAGGGTAACTTCAATAAGAAAGCCTCACCGAGGAAAGATCAGTTACTTGTATTTGTATATTTTTTTACTAAAATGTTGGAAGGAAGCCATTATAATACGTAACCATCTTTGAAATGGAGACAAAATCAGCTAACAACATATCTCCTTAACGAAACACTTATGTCACCATGCCAAACGATTACTAGTAGTATTTCCCTATGGAAAAAAATCACATACCAATCTCAGCACCGAGCCCCTGCATCCCTGAAACAAGAATACTGGACGCGAACAATTTTCTCATTGTTTCACGGCCATACACTGCAAGCTGACGGCTGTGAAGGTCCTCATCAATGTCACCAGAATTCTTGGCACCAAAAGCCATATCAGAAATGTTACTGTTTGAACCCTCTTGATTGGTTCCACAGTTGTTGATTTCGACGTTCTTACCACCACCACCACCACCACTACCGTAACTGTTACCACAAGCCTTGGTATTTCCTGTTGCAGCTAAGGAGATCAGGTCGTCGATCTTAGGCTTATTAGAGGAAGAGTCAGTGATGATACTCCTATTCTCTTCTCCGGTCACCACTAACTCTCCTCCACTATCTCTCTTTCTAGGCAGCATATAGTTTATAGAGCTCCTGAAAGCCATTTTCATTTTCACAAAAAACATATCAAAATTCACACAACTGGAAATCTCACTTATTCCACAAATAAATCCACTGCACATCAATCCCCAAAACAAACAAAATAAAACCCCAGCACTCACACATCAATTCACAAATCCAACAACTTCAGCTCACCAATTAAACCATCACAACACAACCAAACAAGCCAAATCAAAACGAAACCTACTTTAAAAAAAAAAAACCAAATCCGCACCTCCATAAACTAGAATCTAAGAAAACCATATGATCAGAGCCAAAGCAAAGCATGTACCGCAAAAAGCAGATAGATCTACAGTAAGCAGATGAGACGGAGATAATGAATAAAATAATCATACCGAGTAGAGTGTTGACGCGGCGATCGTATCGATCTGTGCAAAAGTGGAATCGAAGCGCTTTAGGGTTTCGATATGAAGAGGCGAGGTAGATTGATGGAGTGAGTGAGAGAGAGTATACGGATTCGGGTATCGTAAACGGTTCGGGTTTTGTTTATGAGCATTGATGGGATACACCACTTTGAAATTACCAAAATTCCCCTCCTCGAGTCTTAATACAGCAGAAAACAGGGGGCTGTTTGGTACTTTTCACACACAAAATGATGAGGGGGTATGGCACTTTCCCTTGCGTTAAGGTCTCGGTTCGGATCCACTTTGGACCTGTCCGATTTGACTCAACGAATCGAACCGGACTGGGCCGGTCTGATTGCTGAGGCTGAAGACGAGCGTTTTTGGCTTTATGCAGACGCACTTGATCGCCGCCGGCTGACCGACTGGCAACCGGATCATCAGGACGAAGCTTTGAGTCTTCAAGACGCTCGAAGCCACTGGAAATACGGCGTGCATACCTATGGCGTTTCGTGGCTTGCTGCCAAGGTCCAGGAGCAGCAGCCACAGAAGCAGGAAGATGAGGCTGCTGTATTTTGCGCCGATGTTGAATCTGCTTGTTACATTCTTGCCCAGTAGCTTCAGCTGTATAGAAATGCATCTTCAGCTGCATGAGGAATTGAGTGGCTGAATGATTCTTTAAGATGCGAGACTAAACATGTTTTCGCTGGTTGTTCTGGATTTTGATGATTTGTGCTAGTTGTAAACCAGAATCCTTTTAGGTATGTTATTGAATAAAGAAAGTTTCCTGGAATTTTTCAGGTGGTATGATTTGAGTTCAAACAAGAATGCCGTGGCCTCAAGACATCGGAGAAAGAAACTTGAAGGTTTTGGATGACGATTGGCAATGGCATTTAGTAAGGATGGGTCTAACTACGCTTTGGGAGGTCAGGTGGGAATGTTGATCTCCTCATAATACTTTGTTTTTACAGTCAAGAGGTTGGATTTGTTTATGAACCCGAAAATGGCTGGGGTTATCGATCATTCTTTATACCGTTACTTACAATACCACTTGAAATCTATGACGACAACAGTTGTTGTTTTCTTTAGTTGCTCTTGAGTTGTAACATACTCCATTCTTCCCATTTTATAGTGTTCATTTGAGTTTGGACACAAATTTAAGAAAAAAAGTTATGTGAGGGAAAAGTAGTTAAGAGAATGAGTGAAAAGTAATCGATCGGAGAGAATGTAAATATGAGGGTAGAAAATATCTCATTTAATGAAATAAGAACTATATTTTGGGACTTCTAATAAGAAAATGAGATTTATAATATGCCGACAGAGAGAGTATGCATTTCTTTGGTCATAAATGTGGAGGTGATAAACTGATATCATTCCATTTAGTCTTTTTCTTCAAATACTGTTGAAGATAAAATTCATTTACATGTCAAATAGATGAGCAATTGAGCATATATGGTCATCAAAAGAAGCTGGTTGTGTCTCATAGGTGGGTATATAATTTATGGAAAGGGATTTTTGGCTGGTAATTTATCTATTGCTGCCAACCAGCCCTTCTCATGGAGTTCACAATTTGTACACAATTCTTCTTATAACGATGCATCTATAAACAAGGAATTCGACATGATGTGTGTGTTGTTAGTTCCGTGCATATGTTTAGTTAACAACTGTGAATTTTTTTTACGTTCTCCGCAATGGGTAAAAAATAAATTGCTCGTAGATAGAAAAGGGCAATTGTGGATGTTGGGATTAATACGGACCATTAACAACCACATTTGAGCTTCAAACCGATCCAGTGTTACTCAAGTTATTGGTCAAAGGGGGTTTTAAGAATTACAGACAAATTGGCCGTAAACTTGTGCACATTGCCAAGTTGGCTAATCTGCACCTTTTTTGGGGGCTAATATCATCTTTTATTTTTCAACTAGCGTACCGCCTGAAATGCATCGTGCCGAATGCGCAATCGAATCTGTCAAATATGGGCGGGAGTCGATAGACAAATTTTTGGGTCCGTGTAGTCTGTGTAAATTAAAACTTTTAATTATAAATTTTAAATATTAAAATTTTATTTTTAATGGGTTGGAAGGACTTGTGTGGTCTATGTAAATTTAATCGGGCGTGATCTGGGTAAGTTTTTACTTTTGGTTTTAATTTTTAATGGGTCGGAACGGGCACGATTTATTTGTGTAAATTTTAATTTTTGAATTATTAATGAGTCGGGCCGGACATGTGTGGTGTGTGTAAATTTTTTTAATCTAATATAATGTTTATCACTATTTTTATTATTAAAGTGAGGGTATTTTAAAAAATTTATTGTCCGTTCTTGATCGTCGCCCTATTCTTTTATATATATACTAGCTGCGCTCCCGTCGTCCCGATGGAAATTTTTTTTCGTATTTTCATTTGATTCACCTAAAAATGTTAAATGGTTTCCGCTTAATTTTTTATTTTTAATGTTAATTTTTAATATTAATTTTTATTGTTTATTTTCAATTTTTAATTTCAATTTTTAATTTTTAATATTTTCAGTTTTTAATTTTAATTTAATGAGTCAGACCGGGCCCATTAACTTTAATTTTAATGGCATATTTAGGCGACTAAGTAGTAGTACGATCGAAACATATTTAGTCATGAGAGCTAAGGGAACAAGGTAAGTGACTAGACATTGAAACTCATTTGTCAATTGAATTTACAACCCTAATCTTTCTACTCATTCTGCTTCGATAAAGTTCACAAAATCGAAATCTAGTTTGATTCGAGTTAAATAGAAGTAATAAACTGTCACCTTGATCTTAGGTGTTCAGGTAACTCCATTGGATTCAATTCTAGAGTCTCCACCTAAAAAGTAAAAAATATTTTTAATTTATTTTAAACTGATTATCAAAAACCACTCGTAAAATACGAATTTTTTCAAAAATCACCCGTAATATCCGATATTAGTCAGACATACCCATTACAATATTATTTTTTTACCAAAAACCACCCATTTATAAAATCTTGTAAAAACTAACCCATCAGCAATTTAAAAACTCGCATTTGTTCAAAACAATTCATAAAAAAATAATGAGTGTTTAAAACTCCATGTGGATGCTAATTTTCAACATAAAAGGCGCCAAATTGGCGGAAATTTTCAAAAAAATAAGGCGGAGATTTTTTAAATTAATGTCCACGTGGACGCTAATTTTCGACATTAAAGGCAATTCACATCACTCATATATAGCAATTACAACTCACTCTATCACTCCATCAACTTACCCAAATCGCTCTCATCTCCTCCTTCACCCTCGGTTCCCCCACTCCCGCTACTTTCTCCTCCACCACCACCACATCCTTCCCCAGACTCATCCCAACCCCTCCCCGCACCCGCCGCGCCACTTTTCTCAAACCAATCTCCGCTTCGCCAACGCACCTTCCGAATAACTCACCAAACTCGACGAATATATCTCAAATCCATAGTTGTGAAAATCGGACCGAATCAACCGGTTCAACCGGTCGGGACATCAGTTCGATTCTTCAATCAGACCGATCATGTCATTGAACCGGTCAAACCCGGTCAAAACTCGCTTTGACTCGGTCAAGACTGACTTTGACTCGGTCACCACATTGAACCGATAGGTTCAATCACAATTTAATTCGGTCCAATCCCAATTTAATCAAAAATTAAATTAAACCTACTAAGAATTGAACTCAAGACCTATGTGTCTCATCCTCTTCACCTAACCAACTAAGTCAATTGTTCTACTTGTCTTATTTCACATAAAGGTAAATATATCTTTACATTAGATTAAATAAAAATAACATATTCATTTTTATTTGGAATAATATGTTAATATATTTAGAATTAATTCCACAAAACTACAGCACAATTCACATATATGTTTTATATTATCCTCATGTTTAGAATTAATTTCATAAAACCACCACTTAATTTTTATGATGTTATTTTTTATGAACAATGGATATTTTATTTTATTTTGTTTGTGTTAAATATATGGGTATACAAAAAATATATTATAATTTTTTAAATATATAAAATATATAAAAAAATTAAAATTTCGAGTCGACTCATGCATCGACTCCCGGTTCGACTCGGTTAAACCCATAAACTCATGACCCCATGACCTTATCGAGTCGATCTTCGGTTCGGTTTTCACAACGTTGCTCAAAGCTCTCCCTAGCCCAAGCCTGAAATTTAGTCGACTAACAACAATGACACAAACTCAGGGTTGTTATAATTCAAGTGTTATTAATTTATAATTAATTATTTTGTTGTTATTGAGTAATTATTTAGTTTATTTTTGCATGTTGTTGTTATTTAAAATCATTAAGGTGGTTTTTTTCAATTGCTTATATTCATTCAATTTTTAAAATTTTTGAAATAAATCAGCGTACACGTGGATTCTAATATTCATATTTTGAAATATTTTTAAAAAAATTATAAATAATATATTTCGAATTATTTTTAAAATTATAATTACATTAGCGTCCACGTGAATGCTAATATTTATATTTCGAAATATTTTTTAAAACTTATAAATAAATTAGCGTCCACGTGACGCTAATATTTATATTTTGAAATATATTTTTAAAAAATTATAAATACATTATCATCCATGTGGACGCTAATATTTATATTTTAAAAATATTTATATTAAAATTAGAGATAAATCAGCGTCTATAAAGACGCAAACGTTTTGGACGCTATATTTGGTCCGCGTGGACGCTAAATTTCGTCTGCATCCAGCGTTTTAGCGTCCAATGGACGCAGATGTAAATTTGTGTCCACTCTAGTGGATGCTAATTTGTCAGTTTCTTGTAGTGTATTATTCGCAAACTATAAAATACATGCGTGAACTATAAAAGTCAGATCAGATCAGTACAATTCAATTTACTTCAGTTCCGAACAGATTAGTTCAGTAAAATTTTCATCGCACAATTTTGAAATTAATATCAACTCAGTTTTATCTAATCTTTGATAAAATTTCTATTATATGTATACCACTCATTCTAATTAAAAAATATATTGTTCTAATAAACGTACAAAGTAATTTAAATTAGAACATAAACTTTTACTTAGAACAAAAGTCATGCATCATATATGATCATATAATCATCATACTTATTCCCAACAATCCGAAGCGCTATCATGTTTCGTACTTGATTCATTTGCTTTTTTTGATTTTTTTGAAGAAAAAAAACAAAATCTGCAGACTCGGACACATTGTCATGCGCCAAGATTAGAATGTTAAATTTATTCATGTCATTAAAATTATGCAACGCAAATGCAACCAATATCATGTTCATTTGATGCACATCTTCTAAACAATGCATGTTTTTGTTCTGTTCAGTTCAGATTAGATCAGTTAAGATCAGTTCAGTGTAATTTTCGTTCAGATCAAAAAAACAGACCCTTAATATTTTATCAAATTTACCAAATAAATATTCTAATAGTAATAAAAACAAATGAACAGTTCGAAAATCAACAAAAGAAATACTATTGATTCCAACTCTGGAACCAACCATGAAATTATGTTGATCATATTTTATTCAATTTGGAAATTAAACCATAATTAGCCGGAATCGTTGAGTTTTTCAAACTAACGTTGTTTTTAAGGTTGGGTATAGCAATGTAGCATCATGACACTTTATTTTATTTTTATCACGAGACTTTTTTCATCCTGACATTCATGTGCACAACATTTAAAAGGAAATCAAATGCTGCCACACCGAATCAGAGACTAATAGATTGCTCCTCATAAGCCAATCTTCTAGCACTTATATACAACAAAGAAAGGGTACTATGACTCTGTTCTTTTGACATTAATTTAAAGTCAGTTCAGGTCAAATGATAAATATTCATTATTTTTAAAATTATTTTAAAAGTGTAATAAGACTTGAAACTATGAGTACAAGTTTAAGACTT
>JAWWMW010083394.1:0-12556 GCA_035048345.1 Echeveria elegans
CAAATTACCAAAGGAGTCTCTCCTTCCCCCTCATCTGCCAGAACATGTCCAGCTATCAAGAGGAGTGAGTATATTTCTTCCAAAACCACCGTTGGATCATGCGTCCCACCAACCTGTAAAATACACAACGATAATCAACAGAAGGTAACAGATGTTTCCTCTATTAGTATGTGTTTGCTGTTTAAGCCATGATTGTACAACTGAAGGACCACGTAGATAGACTCAATAAAATCATCTGTGATTGTACTGTTTGATATAGCTGGTCTTTATATAACAATAACTGAAGTCAAACCCAAAAGGTAAACTATCTATAAGCAACTAACAAAAGAGAAGTGAAGAAATTTAATTATTTACAGAACCAGATTTACTTTGGTTAACCTCCCGCCTTAACCAAATCTTAGGAAAACCTATAAGTAATGCAATGACCATTATGGCACAAAATAACAAGAGGAGCGAAATTCAAATTACATATAATATTACAGGATTTTTTTGGTTCTTTGCTACACTGTTGAACGAATGATGTCAGCCATAATGGCCCAGTGGATTGCAAAACATAATATTCTAATACATTCAAGTACGGAAAATAAAATAACTGCTACTGAAACTCGTACTTGATGAAGCCTAGAGACGCATTCTGAAAACAATCGCGTAAGCAAAGGGATAGAAAATTCAATCGCAGCCCTAGCAATTAGGGCATATGAGCTCAACCTTTCATCCATAGCTGCAACCATTAATATCTAGTCAACAAAACAAGTGCAGGAAACACGATCGGATAACAAAGATACCAATAAAAATAATACTGAATGATAAACCTTAATAAGGTAAAGTAATACCAGAAACAGAGGCATGGGCGTAGTCATCAAAATCATCATTGTAAACTGATGCAGAAGCAGCTACATTGAAGATGAACATGTAAGCAAAACAAGTTAGCATACTTAGTTTTACAAGCACAACGACATCTTGTAGTTAAAATTAACATAAGGTTACCCTTTAACTCAGCTTCCACGATTACGGAAAATGAAATAGCAGCCCCCTCTGTTGGATTAAAATTGTGTCCACCATGCTGCAAAAGAATTGCTACAGATTATGTATAGTGCTTTATGATCAACCAATGCCATGACTTAGTAACCAACAGACTTAACAATAACATTGTTGGTTATAGATATCACGGTCCACCTAAATATTGTTTGTGTCTTCATTAAAAAATTAGGATAACTTTCAAACTGAATTAAAATGCAGAGTACGCTTGCCGAAAGAAGTGCAGTCCAAGTATCAAGCAACAAGTCACGCGCCACCCAACTCCATGTTTCCTCATCGGTATTGTTAACCATGAGATCTTTAAGGACTTCGGACATCAAAACCGACAACAGAGTAAAAGTTCCATATGGGCTGAACATCGAGAAATTTATATGTCAAGACGGTACAGAGAGAAGTTACATATGTGTTATCGACTTATCGTGAATTGAGATCCTACCGTACAGATTTCAAGAGTTGATCAAATTCAGGAGGAGTTGTCACCGTCGCTATTGATAATAATGCACGACATCCATCGAGTAATTCACTGTATGAAATCAAAATTTACGTGAGCAATACTGGCCAACAGTAACCCTTCGTAATTACAAAAAAAAGAAGATAAACCTGTCACATTTTCCATTAGCGATTGCTTGAGTAACAGCATCTGGTGGATCAATCCAGTGAATAAACCCAGAAAGTAATTGCAGAAGATGATGCTCTTTCACTGCCCGATTATCTACATTGAAAAGAAGAAGAAAACGCTAATAAGACACAGATGATGAAAATTTACAAGTATTGGGCATATAAAATGAGTCCGTTAATTGCAAGATTAATATGGTAACATTTCAGTGCTTTGAAAAAAACAGAGACATCTGGAAAAACTAGACATGTTCCTTCATCAGAATCTGTTTAAACCTTTCAATCAAATATACCATTCAATATTAGATGGTATGGATCAAATATAACATATCGCAGTTACTTTTTCAAATTTCAAGGATATTGACAAGAAAGGAACCGTAAAGGAAATATTGAAGGAACGAAGAGCACAATTTACCAGAAGGAAATAATGATCCAGTTAGAGAGCAAAGCTGCACAATTAGCTTGCGAGATGCTACTGCGATAGGGCAATTAAGCCAGTAACCCTCGCATGAAAATTTCTGCGTAAGAGCCCCATAAAAACTCACGAGCCACTCCGTATGTCCACTTGCGATCAATGCATCTCGCCATGAGGGGCCAGGCTGCCCAACAAAATGAAAGAAATAAAATTGGATAACACTTTTACAAGCTAAAAATTACATCAAATGAATAAAGGTGCACTCTAATAACAACGATGAAAACGAAGTCAATTGATAATGCTAACTACTGTAGCACCTGGACTAATATACATTCAGATCCTCTTGGTAAAGTAGAGTCCAGTCTAGGCCCAGCTGAATATATATTAATGGTGTTTCCAGCCTCCCCAACATTTGAATTAGATTGAAATTCCCAATTTAAGATTTGGACCATAAAGCGAAGTGCAGCAGTGCAAACTTTGGTTTCTGGAACTTCAGAACTGGATTCTATAATTTTATTAGCAACACTTCTTGAAGCTTCTTGTGCCCAGCAGTAGAATGTCTGTACCGATGAACAGCAAATAAAGACTACTTAACAGAGACAGAAGTCAAATGACCTTCAGTCGATAATCTTTAAATAATAGTAATATACAGATGTAAAATGGGTGCAAGAATACACGAAGACGCAACCGTCAAATAATCACGCTCTAAAGATGTCCTGCACGCTTCATGGAATTCCCAAGGTAGACCCATTGCAGTTGAAGTAGAGGGTGAAAATTCAGATACCTGAGATCATTGCTAAATCAACTCCAAAACACAAAATAGAAGAAAAAAAACATAACTGTTCAGGAAAAGCACCAACATAGAGGACAAGACTTACCAATGATTCTAGGAATATAATTCCAATATATTGCACATCTGCACCATGGGAGCCAATTACAGCCTGATGAACCTGCATTTGAAGTGCCATTGGGGTTCAAAACAACCTAAATAAGGTCATCGTAATAACTAAGAACAATAGTCTGAATACTTATGAAAGTGAAAAAGTTACCTCATGCAAAATTACATCCTTTTGGGCAGCTGTGAAGTCTGACCTGCACAAATGTCAGTATGTCACAATAAGATCTACGAGGCTCTCTGCTGGTACTCTTTCCATGTTATTAGGTCATCAGCAGATCAAATGCAACAGGCAGAAAGATTTTTACGAGCACAAAATTGATAATATACTGAAGGTTTCATGATGGTACTTAAAAAGTAACTACAAGCTTCAAGGTCGTACATATTTGTAACAGGCAGATGGGATAAATGCAATAGTAATCCAAAAGGCTTGAATAAAGTGATCATTCTACAAGGCCGTGAAAGTTATTTTAGGCAATATTTCAGACTGATACCTCTACACCCATGTATAATATGCATCTTGGCTGAATCATAATCTTAAAAATGTGAACATGACTCACCATCCTCTTTTGAGCAACTGAGCAGCCACCGAAGATATTTTAGCAAGGACATAGCCTTCAGGAGAGTTAGCATGACGCATGCTATACTGCAGACAGAAACTGGTAACAGGGGCAAATGAACGTAAGATAAATAAAATTCCACATGTTTTGACAGTCCTGATGTTCAAAAACCATATTCCGAAACTGATGAAGCACCAGACTCAAGCCAAAATCAACATCCAAACCATCAGAACATTTCATATCATTGGCAAGAAAGGAGAAAAAAATTACATCGAACTACCTTATCAAATTTCTCTGAAGATCGGCCGTAAGAAACCCCCATTCTCGAAGAGCAGCATCCCTGATAGCAGCAGCTGCCTGGAATCTAGCAGTTGCTACCTGAGAATTTTCTGAACTCTAACATTGTTACCAAATCACATAACTAAAAACCATCAAAACAAACATACAACAAGTATGCACTAACCGATTATAAATTGACAGGTATGATAAGGATGCGGAGATCGGCTCAGCGCTAAAATAGTCTCCTCCCCTGCCGCTGGATTGACTTGCATCTTGCACCATATCCATACAAAAATCAGTTTAAACTAACACAAACAAATACACCAAATCCTTTTCAACTCGAACTCCATGTCTAAACTCACATACACTAAAACAGTTGTAAGGCTAAATCATACTTCCGGCAACAGAAACTTCTCAAGCACACAGAAAATCAATAATAACATCAACAAGCAGAGACGAAAAGTGCGAAGGCGGCGAGTGAGTTTTTTTTTACCAAAATGGAACTGCAGGCTTGTTCGATTGCAAGCATCGTGGACTGAAGCTGCGCCACGTCAGCAGCTCCTTCTACAGAAACATCTTGCATCGCTTTCGTCCCTCACTCTGCCTATCTCCGCTTCTTCCGCCGGTTTAGATGAAAAAGTGGATATCGAAGCGATTCACTCCGGTGAGAAGAGAGACGATCGCTTTTGTGCTGCTTTTCGTATACGGAGGAGGCGCGGTTCGGTTCGGTTCGGTTCGAAGTAAAGATTTGCGGTCCGATTTCGCAATCGGTTCGGTTCGGTTCAATTGAGGCTCTGCTGCACTAGAGCAAGTGTAGATATGCTTTTAGCTTGTTGTTGAGAAAAAACCTAAGCAGACTTTGGTGGAGTGATTATTGTGGTTTGCGATTGTCTGCGGTGAAGATGGAAGTGGTGGGTTTGGTGAGTGGAGGGAAAGACAGCTGCTATGCGATGATGAAGTGCATCCAATACACAAGGTTTGGTGTCTAACTTTACTCTTGTGTTTTTGACTTTTGTACATCAAAATTTTAACTTTTTCATTGAAATTTTAGGCTCTATTCGATTGCAGGGAAAAAGAAGATGAAAAAAATTTGAAATTATGTGTTTGGTTGTAAAGGGAAAAAAAACAAAAAATAGGCAAATTGAGATCAAATTTTACTTACCGCTTTCTCAGTCGAAAATCATTTTTTTAAAATTTTCTTTTCCTCACTTTTTTCCCGCAACCAAAACCAAACAGAGCCTTATGATCTGGTGAGTTTGATTGGATGAGTGTTTTTTAGATTGTTGCTTTGGCCAATTTGATGCCGGCTGATGACGAGGTTGATAGCTACATGTATCAGACTGTGAGTTTATCAAATGTGTTTATGCAGTTTGGTGATTGCGCTTGGAAAAACAGATTTTTGAACTTTGAGTTGATTTTTGTTAATTGTTTTTGGTTTTAAGGTGGACATCAGATAATTGTTACTTATGCGGAGTGCATGGTTGTGCAATTGTTTAGAAGGCGCATACGAGGTACCACAAAGCAAGCGCTTACACGTGGCAATTTATAAATTAGGACGGTGAAAATAGAGATGGCAAAATGGATTGACTAGTTGGATTATTAATAGATTTTAAATAAATTAAATGGTTCAATCCATTTAATACATATAATTGCATTAAATGGTTCAAACGAATTGAGTTGAATCCATTGGATTTTTTTAATCCAACGGCTCTAGGTGAAAATAACTGTTTGTATTTAGTGCGTACTATTTGATGCTCAAATGATATGTTTATTATGTAGGCATCAGAATCTTAGCAACAAGCTGACTCCTGGTGATGAAGTAGAAGGATATGTTCATTTTGTTAAGTGAAGTAAAGTAAAGAGACAAATACCTTCCATCAAAGCTGTGTCGTCCGGCGCTATTGCATCGGACTACCAGAGGTTGAGAGTTGAAAGTATTTGTTCCAGGTTTGGCCTTGTATCTCTGGCATATTTATGAAAGGTAGATCAGTTGATGCTACTTAATGAAATGGTGGGAAGTGCACGTAAAATTGATAAAAACATAGTTTTAAAACTAGTTTTTGACAACCTTGCTATATTCTCTCTTTCAACCAAAATGTGTCATGATCATGACACTGTCACTATCATTTTCTACTAGTTATAAGTCGTGCAAGTCTCACTTGATAGCTGCAAAACTTACTCAGTCAAACACAATTCTCTATACAAAACACAAAAATCGATTCCGCATTCGAAAAGGCCGATGTGGAAGAGTCACACTTGATCATACAAAATCCAAATAACAAAACATGGACTAAAAGTTGCTTAAATTATCTAAAATGCACTGCTACTGTCCATTGGCTGGTTTTAATTTCAAGTTATTATTTTAGTAAAATGCAAACCGTTTCAACAGAAAATAAATAAATCATGCAGCCCACTCTGATTCAAACAATTTCAGTGTCTGCTAAGGTAACCAAAAACCAACACATTTGTTGACAGAAGAAGGAAAAAAAACTGATCAGAAAGCAAGCCAGACAGCCTTGCTTTGTTTTCATCAAAAATCTCAGTAAAAGACTCATCTCATCATCTCTCATCAACAGGGGCAATCATACCAGCACTGATGTACCGGATCTCATAAGAACTCTGCAGTTAAGCGTGTTTGGACGAGAACAGTACCAGAATAGATGACCGTCTGAGAACTCCTCGTGTAAGTCCCCATGAATCAAAAAAAAAAAATCATCTCTCATCAACAAACTAACTGACATTAACTAACAATATCATTCTTCCTTACCTTCATAAGCCCCTATCTTCATCTAATCTTCTCTGCAATCTGCATCCTCTCTGTTTGTCTGTGACCGCGTTGAAAATGGGGAAGGAAGGGGAGGAAAAGAGGCTAAGTTTTCGAATGTCGAGATCATTTAACTTGAGAAGGATGTTTGAAGGTCCCGCGAAACATGGACACAATCTTAGTTTTGCAGGGGAGGCTGGTTTGAATGATAACAATGAGGATCAATATAAATTGCAGTCCCGAAGCTTCGTACCTAGATCTCCTCGTATTGCGGTGGTGGATTTGGACAATGCTGAAGACGATCGCCAAATCTCGAAAAATGACAGCAATGTGGTTAAAAGTCCCCAACCACCCTCAGGTAATTATAATGCATGCTCAAGAATAAACTTGACAATTTTCCAAATGTTTCCGGTAGGTTTTGGATTGCTAAGGTTAACAGGTTTCTCGATGTTTTTGTTATCAGATGAGGACCAGATGAAGGAAAGGTTTGCAAAGCTGCTTTTGGGTGAAGATATGTCAGGGGGAGGGAAAGGTGTTTCCTCAGCTCTTGCGTTGTCAAATGCCGTTACAAATCTTGCAGCCTCCGTGTTTGGGGAGCAGAAAAAGCTAGAGCCAATGTCCGCGGACAGGAAAATGAGATGGAGGAAGGAAATAGATTGGCTTCTCTCCGTTACGGACCTCATTGTTGAGTTTGTACCTTCAATACAGGAATCACCAGATGGCAAGTCAATGGAGGTAATTGAAGAAAAAAATTTAAGGTAAAATGCATATTGATACGTAATTATTGAAACCTGAAGCTAAGTCATAATTTCAACGTGTTCAGGTCATGGTGACGCGACAAAGAAACGACCTCCTTATGAACATACCTGCCCTGCGCAAACTCGATGTCATGCTCATTGTAAGTGCCACCGTGCAAAATAATGCGTATGGATTTGGTGCCATTGGCGGTGTCCTGAAATCTGACAGAAGCCAACATTTGTTATTGTTTTTTTTTTGCTACTGTGCAGAAATGTTTAGATAATTTTGAAAACCAGACTGAGTTTTGGTATGCATCTAAAGACGAAAAGGAAGATGAGAAGGTAACAGTTCAAAGAACAGATGATAAATGGTGGCTACCCATTGCTAAAGTTCCTGCTGATGGCTTACCAGAGTCTAGTCGGAAGTGGCTACAGTACCAGAAAGACTCGGTAACACAAGTGCTTAAGGCAGCCATGGCTATCAACGCACAAATTGTATCAGAAATGGAAATACCCGAAAGCTACATTGAGTCTCTTCCCAAGGTAGATATATACATAAAAGTACGAATAAAGTTTGAAAGTACTCGTTTATCTAAAAACAATTTCTTAACATTTTACCTCTCTTACGATAGAATGGAAGGTCAAGCCTGGGGGATTCACTATATAAGAACATCACCGATGAATACTTTGATCCAGAGAAATTCCTTTTGACAGTCGACCTGACAACAGAACACAAAGTGCTTGATTTCAAAAACAGGATTGAAGCTTCAGTAGTGATTTGGAAAAGGAAGATGAATAATAAAGATTATAAATCACATTGGACAGGTATGCCTCCCACTGTCAGCGCAGGAAAACGAGAGATGTTTGAAGAGAGGGCAGAGACAATCTTAGCTATTTTGAAACAAAGATTTCCGGGGCTTCCTCAATCTGCACTGGAAATATCAAAGATAGAACACAATAGGGTTAGCACTTTACACTCCAAATAATCCGCTTGACCTATTTTTTGCATAGATATAAAAACACATACTCATGTTTTTCTCCGATGTAATGCAGGATGTTGGGCATGCCATTCTTGAAAGCTATTCCAGGACAATTGAGAGCTTGGCACACACAGTCATGTCAAGAATCGATGGTGTTCTTTATGCAGACCAACTTGTTCAGAGTTCATCAAATGAATGTGGCTTACGACTTGTATCTCCACGAAGCAGTGGAAGGTCAGACAATTCAGATATCACAAAATCACCAAGGTCACCATTGCTTTCGCAGTTCAAGGGCTGGAATCCCTACAAAGGAGATGCCAAAGTAATAGATGCATCAAGTGTCGAGAATGAGGTCTTCACCAAAACTTGTAACAAGAAAGTTCCTACATACCTGGAGAGAATCGAAGCTATGAGAAGTCCAACTTCTAGACACTGATGGTACTTGTTAGCAAATCTAGAACAGTGAAGAGAGGAGCATTTCCCAACCAATGTAAATAGAAACACATATCACATATGAAGTCTTTGTAAGGCACTTCATGAGATTTCTTTTAATCAATCTTCCATGTAACTTGGAAGGCTGGGATACGCATACAACTAGCAAAAGCGGCGTCCTTTCTCATATCTCAGTCTTTCCACTAGGAAACTCTAATGCAAGCTTAAACAAGCAAAACTAATCAATGTGTAAAAATAGTAAGTAACAGGTTGCCGAAAATCTTGTTCACAACACTCCCTGTTATTTACTTTAATGTACCAAGCAACATGTATTGTTGGCACTATTATTTGAGCGACAGGATTCTCGCAAACATCTTACAGTTTGACGGAAACAAAGATATATTATGTAGTTAAAATTTGAACTCCACATGGGAGTCTTCTCAAAAACATTACAGCGACAAGTTCCATAAGATAGTGCAAAAGATCTCCAAAAGAATGCAACTGCATCTGCGGAATTGATGTTCATGGTTTATAAAGCTTTTGTGACAGCAGCATGAATTGCTTCCACCAGATGAGGGATCTTATGAGCACTGAGACCTGCCATGCTAATCCTTCTGCAAGGAACAAATGAGCAGTGCTTTGTTGTTAGATGTCCATAAACAAACTGTTTAATGACAGCTACCAATATGATCGTCAAGTCTGTCCAATGTTGTATGAAAGACGGTGAAATGAAATCTGATGTAAACAAAACCGTGAAAGACCCCTTTAGGTAGGAGACACAACGAGTGACTGATATTAACAGCAGGTAGGCACCGTCCACTATCAAGGACTTCCCATCTCAGAAAAAGTCATGTTTTGTGTTTAGGACTGGATCCTTACCCATCGGAAGTCATATATATGTGATATTCTTTAGTCATAAACGCTACTTGCTCAGCTGTAAGTCCAGTGAAAGTAAACATGCCGATCTGTTTAATAATGTGACTCCAATCACCAGGAGTGCCTGCAAGAATATGATATCAACAAAAAGATGATAAGAGAAGTGTACTAAGAGTGCCAAAAGCTCTAGAAAAAGCATATTAGCCAGATGCTTAGCAATCACTTGATTTGTTACATTTCTGCTTAATACAATGAAAGTGTAGATTCATTGTTTGATCAAGAAATGGCCTCATTGATTAGAATATCAAGCAAGTGTCAAAGATCCGTTACCTTTAACAGTTAGAGCATCAAACAATAGGTGGCGCATGCTAATGATTCGGTCAGCCATTGCTTTCAGTTCAGCAGTCCATTCATAATACATTTCCCTATAAGTATGTAAAAATATATTTCAATAAAACAATGACATAAGCCATTGCTAATGATTCATTGTTTAATAAAGAAAGGACTGAATGTTCTACAATTTTATTTTTGCCCTTTAAAAATTTCAGTGTGCGCTTGCATTTTAGCGCAACAAGTAAATGCTTCTGCTAATCATTATCGTGCCTACCGGGCATTACACATGTTTCAGTACAAATACCAATTGTGTACCTGTCCTTGAGAATGGTTGCTACTATCGATGCCCCATGAATGGGTGGACTGGAGTACATGGGCCTGATCACAAGTTTCAGTTGGCTTTCTACTTTCTTTGCTATGTCTTCAGTCTGGCATACCTAAAATATCATTCGGCATAAGTAAAGAGTAATACACAATAAGATGTGAAATTGGAATGGTCAGCACACAGAAACACATAAGCGATAACTGATAACACCCTTATTGCAAGTGTTCTTACAATGCTGAGTGCACCAACTCGTTCGCCGTACAGTCCCATGTTCTTTGCGTAACTTTGAGCAGCTAGGCACTCACCACCATCAGCAACAAATAGACGGACAGACTGAGCATCTGCATCCAGACTTCCACTTGCGAAGCCCTGTAAATTTTTGTCAGTACCATTAAGCTTTCATTTGAGCATTACTTTCAGGTTTCGTAGCAATAAACGAGTACTTATTGGAGCATGTGTCTGATCAGCTTTTCACCTGATAGGCACTGTCAAAGAATGGTAGCAATTTTTTTGATCTTATTAGGCTCCTAATCTCTTCCCACTGCTCAATAGTAGGGTCCACACCAGTTGGATTGTGAGCGCAGGCATGGAGAAGCACAATTGCTCCAGGTGGGGCATTACCAAGATCCTCAAGCATACCTGCATAGTCGGTAAAAAAACCATCATTGGTTATGGAGCCATTGTGTAATGTTTTCTTTTACGAAAATATCAAGTAACACTGAAAGAAGTTGCAAAAATAATAAACACTGAAGCATAAAATGCAGGGCTGCGGCTGCGGACTGAAAAAGTGAACAAAAAAAATACATAAAGGACGTGAAGCTGATACCTTGGAAGTTGAGACCACGAGTGGCAGGATCATAGTATTTGTATGTTTTCACAGTTAAACCAGCCAGATTAAAGATTTTGACATGATTGCCCCAAGTTGGCTGAGGGATGTATATTGTATGCTGGCAGACCAAAAACATTGTGTTAGCCAGTCCACATACACAACCACACAAAACGTCTGAGATACCAAATGAACATAAATCAGACAATAAAACCCACTTCATTATGATGATTCGCCAGAAATTCAGCTCCAACCCTCAGTGAACCAGTTCCGGACAAGCCTTGTGCGGTAGCAACTCTGTTCTCTTGAATAGCAGGACTACAAGATAAGCCGGTCGAAAATGTTAAATCACTAAAACAGAAAAATCCTCCAATTAATAGAAAAGTAACATACCTATCAGAACCGAAAATGAGCTTGGCACTCAGTTTGTTAAAATCCGCCAGGCCTGTGATTGGAATGTACTCCTTAGTCCTTGACCTTCAACACATATGACAGAAAAGAAAAAAAAACTTCATTCAAAACACCAAAATAAAGACAAAATCAAACAAACAACCAAAAAGACCTCAGATTTAAGATAATCTTTCTTACTCATCATCCACCAGAAGCTTCTCGGCTCGCTTGACCACATTAAGAACCAGCGGCTTTCCTTCCTGACAGTAGAATCATTCAAATCATAAAAATCCGATAATGAAGATGATGTTGTGAAGAGTGTTTAATTGGAATAAAAAAAATTAAAATAACTGACCTCAGTCCTGTAAGCACCAACGCCCAAATTCAACTTCAAAGGACTGGTATCCTTGTTGTAAGCAACAGTGACCTAATGACAACAGTCATTATTAATACATTAAACAAAGACGGATTTTATAAATCACGATCCGGCGGTTGGTAGGAGAACCGAAGTAAATAACAATAAGTACAGTGAGTAGTGAGTACCCCTAAGATAGGATCTTCTGGTGCCTGAACGACATGCGAGAAGACAGAGTCGGACGCCGCCATTGATTGATCGGTTGAGTGAAGTCGATCTGGGAAGGAATGAAGAAGTGTGATTGGTTTGTTGAAAAAGTCAGATGGAAAGAAAATAGTTATGCCTGCGCGTGATTTATCTCTACCATATTTATTTATAAAATATTGTAGAAATATTCTGTGGCCACTCGTTAGTTGCTTGTTTTTGGACTACAAATAATATACATTATTTATTTAATAAAAAAACTGCAGCGACTCACTCACTTATCGAGAAAAATGAAAATAATAATGGACTTTTTCCTATAAATAAATCCCAAGTTTGGGTACTTAATTAGTTTGGTTAAAAATCACCCTTTTGAATGCAAATGGTCAACATTTTATGCATTCCACGTCTATCTTCTATCTATATATATAATAAAATATTTAAAATAGTAAATCACATATAACGATGAAAAATAAAAATAAACATAAACTAGAATAAGGAAAAATAAAAATAGGAATAAGTATAAATCGGAATA
>JAWWMW010083413.1:0-12552 GCA_035048345.1 Echeveria elegans
CTGGATAATTAGCCATTTTACGGGTGGTAAATATAAAACAGCTCATTTTACGGGTGGTTTTTTCTAATTAACCCTAAATATAAATCATACGATTCAGAATAATAAATATAACTTAAATTTAAAATTGAAATGTTGGTGTTCATATAAAATACAAGTGTACCGCCCGTCGATCCGACGAGAATGCGTTATCCCGGGTGCGCAATCAAATCGGTCAAATAGGGGCGAGACTCGATCGACTAATTTTTGGTGTCATGCGGACCAAATTTAAATGAGTTTTTTTGTTTTTTTTATCATATGCCTATTTTATCTTATTTCAATTTTGTCTTATTTATATTTATGTCTTATTTCGGTTTATGCTTATTCTTATTCCTTTTTTTCCTTTTTAATTTTTAATTTTATAGGCCGGGAAAATGGGTTGGGTCGTGGGCCGCGAGTTAGACTGGGTCGTGTGCTCGAGAAATGGGCCTGTCGTAAATGAGTCGGGTCATGTGATTGAGAAAATGGATGGCTTTTAGCTTCAAAATCATGCTGTTAGCTACGGAAAAAAATCGTCGCTATTGGCGTATTGAGGACATAGTTCAATTATTAGTATAAATATATTTACTACGCTTACGAATTACTTATGTTGCACGTAGGCTTACTTAAACCCAACTGAATAGATCAGACATGAAAGACATTGATTTACTGCGGAGGGCTGTTTAGGGTTTTCGCTTTTAATTTCACTCACAAGCATTTTCAAAGTTGTTGGCGCTTGTTGAGTTTCCGAAGGTTACTGAGGAGCGAGTGACAGAGAGAGAGAGACGTCATGGCATACGGTGGTCCGCAGGCAGCCCCTACGGCTTCCAACATACGGCAAATAGAGCTGGAGAAGGAGTGCGAGCTTCGAATCGAGGTCGGACCCAACTCACCCCTTCGTCTACGCCTTCTCTACGGTACAGCTGAGATCTTCGGCTCCGAAATTCCACCTGAAATCTGGCTCACTTATCCTCCCAGACTTAAATTCGCTGTATGTATTCTTTTATTTGAATTCGATGTCAATTTTTGGTATTAGGGTTTTTTTATTATTATGTTTTTTGACTATTGATTTTGAACGTCAGGTGTTCACGTGGCATGGAGCTAAGATTGAGCTGGACGGTATCACTGAAACTGAATATACTGCGGATGAGGTACTGTTCTTCGTTCCCTCCTATTTGCTAAAAGTGCAGTCTCTTATCCTGATTGTTTCTCTCAAGGGAATGGAGGGTAGTACTGCATACTGTATTAGCTAGCTACTTCTTACGTTTTCATTGATCTTTCAGACTCCTATGATCAGCTACATAAATGTGCATTATTGGATGCCCGAAGAAACCGTGCCGAAGCTGCACCGCCAGACTCCGATATGTCCCAAGTATGATTGCTATGCAGACTGTGTTAAGTTTGTTATTTTCTTTCCAGTTTTGCTTTTTTCAACTATCAAGACTGCCTCGTTTTTAAAGGGGAAACGTTAGAGTTATTGAGGCACTTTTTTTCTTTTCTGTTTCCTAGTCTACCTCATGTTAATGTTCAAGTTTATAATTATATCACAATTATTTATCTGGTATGTTAGTACTAATAAATAATGTGCTACCTAGCAGGTGTGCAACGACAATTATATGTCTACATCTTTTGCATGGGTTTATTCTAGCGTCTGGCTTAACCTTCGCTCTTGCATAGGGGAGTTGTATGACGCCCTACCAGGGTATTTTGTATTTTTCCATCAGTAAAGCATCGGTCCTTAACATTAAAAAAAAGAAAGAAAAAAGGACAGTTTTCTTTTCCTTATTTTCGTAGGCTAATTGTCAACTAGCTTATCCCGACACTGACAGCAACAGGAACCGGCCAGAGTTTTCTGATTGATGCAAAGTATTGTTTACAATGAAACATATTATGCTAAATCATTGCAGTTTATTTTCATGATAGACTTAAACTTTAAAAGTTCTAAAATTATATAAAGCTTCTCCTCTTTTTTAACAAAAAATAATATTTATAATCTGTTATATAGGGACCTAGGGTGATTGTTGTGGGGCCCACTGATTCTGGGAAGAGTACCCTTACAAAGATGCTGCTTAGTTGGGCAGCCAAACAAGGATGGAAACCCACATATGTTGACTTGGATATTGGCCAGGGATCGATAACTATTCCTGGTTGTATAGCGGCCACCCCTGTGGAGATGCCCATCGATCCAGTGGAAGGAGTTTCGATGGACACGCCTTTAGTATACTTTTATGGTCATGCTACTCCTAGGTAATTCTAATAATTATATTATATGGCTTCCTTTCTCTGTTTCTGTTTCTCCTTGTTTTGTTCCTTTCTTATCGAGGCTTAGCTGAACAATGCGTCAACAATATTGCAGTGTCAATGTTGAGCTTTACAAAGTACTCGTGGCAGGACTTGCACAAGTGGTAGAGAAGCAACTTGCAGGCAATGCTGAATCCCGAGCTGCTGGCATGGTTATCAACACGATGGGTTGGATTGAGGGCATTGGCTATGAGGTAAGATTCCAGAGAGCAAGAATACTATCTAAATAATTCTGATATATAGCTGTATGTACGTCTGTAACTTGACTTTTTTATTGCCGTAGTTACTCCTTCAAGCGATCAATGCATTCAATGCAAATGTCATCTTTGTATTGGGTCAGGTAAATCCTTTGAATTCGTTTTCAGTTGCTAGTTAAATGTGGCTTCAACACTTACTGTTTTGGCACGTATTTTGGGTTGCTATTATTTTTTCTCACCATTTTCTGGATACTGAAATTGATACACATGCTTCTTTCATAGCTCACTATTCATGTGATTAATATTGGTGCACAGTTTTAAATGAAGCTGTGTCTTACCATCTAGGCAACTGGGATAAGCCTTTAACTACACTTTCATTCTTCAGCATAATTAGTTTTGTATTATACCGTCCAAGATATTGTATTCACTTTTCGTAGGAAAAACTGTGGAGCATGCTAAAAGATGTATTGAAACACAAGCCTGGCGTTGATGTTGTAAAGCTCCAGAAGTCGGGTGGGGTGGTTAATAGAACAGCTAAAGTGCGCCAGAAATTCAGAGGATACAAGATAAGGGTATGTGCAATTCGGTGCTTTAAATTCATAATCAGCGGTATTACAAGAAAAAATAAACTTTTATAGGTGAATGTGATCCCATTTGAGTTTAGGCTTCTGAGCCTCGTATTGTGTGTACATACTAGTTTTCTTCAGGTCTTTTAACTCATACCAGCCTTCATAATATTCCATCACGTAAGGATTCATATGTATGAATTTACGATTCTCTGTTGTAAAATACAATTGTAGTTCCCCCAAGTAATAATAGTCAGATGAGCTTCGTGAGACATTGAATGATGGAGAACTGAATTTTATTTCTAATTATGAAATTCACTGATGGAACATATATGATCCGAAGTATTTTCATCCTCTTTATCCCTATAATTTGTTCTTTTGTTTGTTAGGTAGTTTTTTTTGGGTATGTAAACACAGCGGAAAGGAAAGAAAGACATGTGTAATACTTTGAGATATTTTATCATTATATTTATTGCTAGTGGAGTTGAAATTACTTGTGTCAATGCCTCAGCCTCCTATTTCCTTGGCTTTGTGAAACTCCTTTTCATGCTAAAACATTTTTCAGGAATATTTTTATGGCCTCTTTAATGATCTCAGTCCACACTCTAATGTCGCTAACTTCAGCGACTTAAGTATTTATCGTATTGGGGGTGGACCACAAGCCCCTCGCTCGGCTTTGCCTATTGGTGCTGAGCCTGCAGCAGATCCGACAAGGTTGGTTGCTGTGAATGTCAATACTGACTTGCTGCATTCTGTGCTAGCCGTCTCCTTTGCAAAGGAACCAGACCAGATTATTTCAAGGTATTGTACTGATAAATATCAGTTAGCTTATGTCATAATGCTATGGCTTCATCTTTCAAGCGTCATATATTTTCTTTTGGTCATGATGTTTTACCTCTTGTCAACAGCAGCCCCACGCTTTTAGAAGAACATATCTTGTTTTGAAAATGTTATCAAGTAAATTTTATTTTGTGTTGAGTATCTGGGCGTGTGAAAAAACTTGGCTCACTGGTGCACTTTTGTGAAATGCAGTAATGTGGCAGGATACATCTATATAACAGATATAGATATGCAAAGGTGAGCGTGTATCCATGTCTTCAGAAAATTAGTGTCTTAAAAGTTGAAACCGTGTCTATGTTGTGTTACCATTGTAAAATAAATCTGACAAACGGTGCAGAAAGACCGTTACGTACCTTGCACCATCTGCTGGAGAACTGCCAGGCAAATATTTGGTGGCTGGAACATTAACTTGGCTTGAAACAATTTGGATCACTTCCATCTGCAGCTAACTTGAGATTCTGCACCAGCCATCCAATCCATCTTTTGTGGAACTTGAACGGAAATCAATTGACACCATTCAAGGCATCATAAATAAAGTCAGTGTTATTTTATGCAAAGATGAATGGCACCGTCTGTAGATGGCTTGAATTTTAACTAATATATTGCGAATGTGATTATCAACCTGTTCATTTTCTGCTCATCTATGCTTGCATCCTGTAAGACCTTTCAGGTCAAGTCCCGAAAACTGTGTGTAAAGTATCAAATGTCTTTTGATATAATTGAAATGAATTTCGTTTTCTAAGGTTGGTATGAATTCTTAGTGCAATCAGGAAGATGTGGTTATAATTTGCTAGCTGCAATCAGGAATTCTGACTGTTGCATTGGTAGCCATGATTAATGAGATTTGTACAGGCGGAGTTGACGAGGTAAGGGCTTCATGCGGGCTGAAATTTATGTTCCTGGATAACATGGAGTCATATGATGTGCTTATTTTATAGGTGGTTTTGGATAATTTATTCAATAAGAGCATCTACAATGCACCATCTAAAAGCCCAAACTGTCAAAAAAAATCCTACGTGGCACCTGAAATAACGATTTCTTTCCAAAACCCTTCGCTCCAACGCACCCCTCGCTATCTTCAAAATTATACCTGGTTGGGTTGAGAGCAGCTATATCAGCTACTCCCCCTTCTTTGCTATCACTGTTTGTCGTCTTCGAGGCGAAACCAAACCAAAGACTCTCGCCTTGTCGCTCCCAATTGCTTCTTTTCGTAACCCCTCCTACTTTGTCGCCTCGCCTCTCAATCCCCCCTCACTCAGGTCGTCTCTCAGATCAGCCGATTCGATCTGAAGTTTGCCAATTAGGTCGCTTGATTTTAATTAATTTTTCAGTGTTTTTTGTTCTTTCTGGTGGATCTAGGGCTAGAACTTAAAATCGAGCTGAGCTATGGATTCGAGCAGAAGGGCTGTGGAGTCATATACTGGAGATCGAGGATGATCGACGTGGCCACGTCCGATGAGGATAAGGTCACCCTTGTGTATAAGCTTGAAGAGATTTGTGAGCTGCTCAGATCTTCTCCTGCCAGTATTATTAAGGAGATTTCTGAGTTTGTGTTGAAGCGGTTTGATCACAAGAGCCCTGTTGTTAAACACAAGGTCACAAGGTACTCTTTTTTCTGTTCAATCTCTTGTGCCTTATTCTTGCTTCCAGCTTCTGAAATTGAATAGGTGAGCTCTTATGATGATGTTGGCGTTCACACGACGAGTGTGGTGGTGGGTTTGTGAATCTGCGTGGTTTCGCTGTGTAGCGAAGACGAGTGTGATTCATTCCCGATTCGCCTTTCTTTGCTTCGGGGAACATCGAATATGAGCTTCTTGCTAAACAAGTATTCTTTTTTGCTCCTGATTTGCTCTCACTTTTATCAATTTGTTTATGCTCATTTTACTTGATTTTGTTATTGGAGTGATATGAACAAATTTGTTGAACAACTCCTGAATTTGGCGAAGTGCGGTCTGTTTAAGTATCAATCGGTTATTGCGTTTGACTTTGGATTGTAGATTGCATTGAACTTCTGTTTGCTCATCACAAACGTGTGTCGACACTCTTCCGCCTAATGTTTAGTTTCGATTATTCTGTTTGTGCAAATAGAGCAGATAAATTTTATCAAGAGGTGAGGAAATACTACCGAAATTTGAAAGATGGTTCCCTCGAATTGTATGCAACGTTGTTGTCTGCCATATTTAGCATAACATGATTTGGAGCACTATTGTGAAGATTGTATAATGCCACTGACTTAGACACATGGAGTAGTTGCATTAGTTATGTGCTTATCACTTTATTGTTGTTCACCGTTTCGTAATTAAATGTTTATGATTTCAATGTATGTAGGTTTTGAGAAGGTAGTGGATGATGCTTTCAAGTTTCTGAATGACAAAGTCACTAAAGTTGTGGTCACTGCGCCAACCTATTTCAGTGATTCACAATGGACTGCAAGTAATGACATTGTTTCACAAGTTTGAAATTTGAAGCTTAAAATTGGTGTCAAGGGAGGACCAATTTTGCTGCTGATCATCAAGCAAAAGATGTTAAAAAATCTTGCGGGAGTTGGCACTGCATTGAGGCAGTGCCTTTGGCTGCTTCTGAAATTCGTTCTATTGGCCAGAGGTTCTTCTGTTTTGTTGTAGTTTTGAAGCATCATTTTGTAGTTCTTGTATTTTGTATCTTTGTTTGTATCAAAAAATAATAATTATACAAAGTCATTTCTCATTATTCTCATCGGAGCAAAACTTATTTTTCATCAACTAAATTATATCTAACTTATATAATATTATATTTTACCTAACCATTTTAACTATCCTCATTGGAGCAACACTAATTTTTCATCATCTAAATTATACATAACTTATATTATATTATATTTTATCTAAACAATTTAACTATCCTCATTGGAGATGCTCTAAGACAACTTTAATGGCTTTAGCTAAAATCTAAAAAGCTAAAGCTAAAGTCATAATTTGGCTTCATATTTACTCAATTTTTTTAAATTTTTTTTCTTTCTTCTCTTTTTTTTCCGCAATCAAACGGAGCATAAAGACTTACTCATGGAAAAATGAGATCAAAATTTTCTTACAACTTACTCATGGAAAAATCATTTTTCTTTAAAATTTCTTTTCTTCACTTTTTTTCCGCAACCAAACGAAACCGTAATGATTTCCTCTCTAATTTCATTTTTGGCTTCCTTTCTAATTTGGCTCAATCCCTTGATAGGAAAAGTTATCACTATTAAGGTTTCATTTAACTTCAATTTGGCTTATTGCTTATTGCTAGTTTCACTATAGAATAAAATTTATTACTTTCTATCTATTTTAGTTTTTGCATATAGCTTCGCATAATTAAAAATCAAATTATAACTTCCTTTTTATAATGGCTTTAGCTTTAACTTTAGCTTTTGGCTCTATCATTTTATTGGAGTTGTCTAACTCCTAACAAGAAGCATCTTTTTTACACAGGTCATGGATAGACCATCGACAATGACTGTGCTAAAGCTGCATTAAAAGCTCAACACAAGCATAGCCTAGACTATGGAGTAATGGAGTATCTATTACTCCTGACAAGAAGCATCTTATTTTCACAGCTCATGGATGGACCATCGATGGTCTATAGCAGCTCAATGATTGTGCTAAAGCTGCATTAAAAGCTCAACACAAACATAGCCTAGACTATATGGTGTATCTATTGCCACAAGTGTACCACTGGATTAAAATTATCTATTATTATAAGTATATTACTCCTTCTATTTTCTTTTGTTCTTTTTACTTTTCTATTTGAATGTCTCTTAAAATTCTTCATATTTTCTTTTATGACAATTAATTTATTCTCATAATACACTATCTTTTCTACTTTATCTTTCTCTTACTTAATTTTATCTTATTTTTTACTCTCACATTCTCATTATTTCTTAATTACCGTGCCATCAATCCAAATATGAAGATCAAAAGCGGACGGAGGGAATAATAGATTAAAATTTGGGACATGACCTGAATCTTCTCAGCACACTAATAAATCGATAGGTAGATTGGATCGAAAGTTAATCCACCCGATGAAGACCCAGACCTACCCACAACCCAACCAATAGTCCAGATCATGAATATAATAATAATATTAAATATATTATATTATATTATATTATTTTAAAATTATATAAAATTAATTTATTTCAAAAATATTTATAAGTATTTTTTTAAGATAATTGATAAAATTAAAATATATTTGTGTTTATAAATGATGAAAATATTATATATATATATATTTGATAATTATAATATTTGATTTTTAAAATATAATTCATTGATTAAAAATATAAATTCGTACAGAAAAATTATATTTATTTATTAAATTCAATTAATTACAAATTTAATTATTAATTATGATATAAATATTATTTATAAATAATGAATGTTCATATTGATGTGTTTTGTAAATTACAGACAATGAATTAAACCTTCAATCGAGATAAAATAAGGTCCAATCCATTTTCCACTTATTATAACAAGAAGCATCTTTGTTACGCAGCTCGTGGATGGACCATCGATGGCCTAGCAGCTCAATGATTGTGACATGTGGTCGATCGTAAAATAATCCCATTGACCCTCTTGCGGGGACTAAAAACAGTCTTTCAATTAATTACCAATACTACCGTGAGGCGACGATATCAGCTATTCTCAGGCTCTTTGCCAATACCCAAAACCAACAAAAGTTTGCCGTTTTTAAGGTATAAAACAACAAGTCAGCCTCTCGCCACTTTGGGTGAATATCTGCTGATTGTTTCTTAATCGACATCTTTTGAATCATTTCTAACATTTTAGGAACACGCACGGCTGTTAGGTATTTCAGTGTTTCTTCATACGGACGTATTTCTTCTATTTTGGATAACCGCATGACAGCACGTGAATGCACAATGTTTTACTACTAAATTTGAATTGATGAAACATACCAAGAAAAACATTGAATAAAGTTCCCACATGCAGTGTTGACGTTTTGCAGCTGCTCGGCTTAGGTACGTAACCCATTCATCCAGCTCTCTGCTGTAGTTTTAATTTGATCATCAACTAGAACTAATGGAGCATAGCACTTTGTCCACAAATCTTTCAAAATCGACATATGCAGAACCGCCAATGTCGGTCTCCACCTCCGCCTTCCTCTTCCACTCTTTGGCATTTTTCCTTAACTCCTCCCCTTTTCTCCCTTCCAACATCTCCCTCAATTGCTCCGCCAACTCCTCCCTTTTCACGTCTGCATTCACCTCAACTCCTATGCCCCACACGGTGCACGCAAATCGGCTGTTCGTTTGTTGCTCAGCGAAAAATGGCCAGCACATTAAAGGAACTCCTCCAGCCACACTTTCAGTGATTGAGTTCCAACCACAATGTGTCAAATAAACACCTATGGATGGATGTTTTAGCACTTCCTGTTGCGGACACCAGCTTGTTATCAAACCCCTGCCCTTGATCTCATCGTAAAACTCTGTTGGTAAAGTTGCGGATTCACCCATCACAACGTCAGGCCTCGTGATCCATAAAAATGGGTGTTTGCTATTAGCCAAACCCCAAGCAAACTCATTCAAATGGTGATCGGACATTATCGTCACCGATCCATAATTGATGTAAATGACTGATTCTGGTGATTGCTTGTCCAGCCATTTCAAACATTCAGTGTCCACTTTCCATAAACTCGATGTTAAGGATGCAATTTGATTAGTCTTCGGTACATGTCTGAGTAACATGTTTAATGGTCCTCCTGTGTAAATATTTGGTTGCATTTTCCTGATTTCTTCCAGGACATCATGCTCAAATTCATCAAATATGCTCAGCAAAACGGCAGAGGATTTTAAACTTTTACGGGTTGATTCAATCAAGTAGTTGAATAAGAAATCATCGGAACTTGTGATCCGCATGAAGGTGGGTAAGTCCTTCAGCCTCATGTTCGGCATGCCGGGAATCCAGTCAATTATCGAGTCCAAGGTACCATCAACCAAGAAGTTTTCATCTGCGGAACCAAAACATATATCAGTCAATACACATTCTCAGTTCTTGATATAATAGAGACAATGGGACATATAGAATACCTTTAAATGGCACTATGCCTCTTTTAAAGAGCTCGTCGTACTGTAGATATCCCAAATAGCCACATGCTGAAGCGGTCCAAAACTGGAAATTAGGGATGCCTAATTCATCCGCCACCTCCCATGCAAAAAACATGACAACATCCGATATCACACACGTGACTGGAGGGGAATCAGGAGTCGAGTTCAACCGCAGGATCATGTCACGGAGCGGGCCGTTCATGCTCTTGTTGTATATAGATTCAGTTAACGTAGGAACATCCTGAGTTGCGTCACGGTCGGAAGGCGGTAAGCCGTCGGGGACAGCCTCAAAGCGTAAACCGTCAAACCCTTGAACGAAATGGAGGCCCTCAGACCTAAGGAGGCGTCGATGATTGTGATCATTGTTGACGAAGGTTATGTGGAAGCCCTTAGAGAGTAAGAGCTTAGCTAGGTGCATGAAAGGGTTGATATGCCCTTGGGCAGGGTATGGAACGAGGACTGCATGGGGCTGCTTTATGGATGCAAGTGAACCCATATTATGTTGTGTGTGTTTCAAATTGTGTATGTTTCTAAGTTATACACATGTTGCTATTTATAGATAATGAATTTGGAGATACAAAGCTCTCAAAGATATGTACCCAAATTGAATTCTGTAGCTATAATCAGAAAGCAGTTCATTCTCTCTCATACGCTCCTCTCCTCTCCACTTTTCACCCTCAACCGACAGTCCGTTTTTTCCAGAGCCCTCACCGGGGTGGAGGCTTCCCCTCCGCGGAGGTGGTTGCCCTCTGCCTCACCCTTTCTGCTCATTCTCTATTTCCCTTTTAGCTTAGGTTCCTCGCCGCCTTCCCCCCAACCTCAGTCGGCCTATCCTCTGAGCTCTCTCCGTGGTGGATGGCTCGTGGCTCATGCTTAGAACCGACGTTTGACGCTCGTCGTGGTGGCTCTCTGCTCTTGGGACGTGGCCGCCGGATCTGGATTTCTGGCCCGGATTTCGGATCTGGGTGTGGTGGCTCTCGGATCTGCGGCGCGCAAGGGTTGTTGGTGGTATGCTTTTCAGATATGGAGGGCCGGCGCATTTCTGGTCGGTGCTTTGCTCGGAAGGTCAGTGCGGCGTAGCCATCCGTTGCTGCGAGCAACTCTGGCTCGGAGTGTGGCTCCTACTATGTCATGTTCGGTTGTAGATGTTCTGGTTGTGGATGGTGGTTAGTTTAGCTTTGTATAGAGTAAGTTTAGATTAGTTTCATTAGTTTTTTTAGCTGTAGTTTTATTGAGTAGTCGGCATTCTCCTCACATCTCATGTGTAGGAGCTTCGGTATTCTCCTCACTGCTAGTGTAGGAGTTTAGTTTATTTTTCCCACACGGAGTGTGAAAGTTTTCTATAGTCCTCACAAATTTTGTGAGTGGTGTTATTGTTTTGCATTGATTGATAGTTGTCATTGTGGAAGCATTGGCGCGATAGAGTGGTGGTGCCTGTGGTAGGCCTGGGCGTTCAAAGATATGTACTTGAACTATGATTTGTTGTACTTCTATGTCATTTATCAATCAATTAAACTATTGCAATAAAAAAAAATTGAATTCTGTAGCTGGAAAATAATCTAGGTGGGGCCGGTCGAGAGAAAGAGTGACATTAATGTTGCAGGGTACGTGATGGGGTTCAGTTGGCTTAGTAGTCATCAAAACAAGGACAATAATGAAGTATGTGAAGGATGAGGGTTGTGTAAAGAAAATATATTGTTCGGATTGTCACTCCCAAGAAGATCCATCTCTATTGATATTTTTATGCACAAAGGGGTCAGATGCCAATGAATGTGATTCGGTGACGGTCTCGGTAGGAATCTGATGCGAATAAATGTGACTGGGTGTCCCTCGTCTCAGTAGGCATCTGATGCGAATAAACGTGATTGGGGTGACCCTCATCTCGGTAGGAATCTGATCCATCACAATTCACAAGGCACAACAAGCAATAATCTAAGTATTATACATAATGTGATCTACGATTCATGTCTCATTTATTTATATAAAAGAATATTTAACTAAATTCATACATTTAGCAACAACATCTAATTAAATTCATATCACCTAACTAAATTATTCCAACTAAATATCTAACTAACAAATCATACATTTATCAACAACATCTAACTAAATCCATATCACCTAACTAAATCATTCCAACTAAATTTTAAATTTTAAATTTAATTTTAAAATTAAAAAGTAAAAAAATACAAAATACAAAATACAAAAATAAAAAAATAAAAATAAAAAATAAAAATTTAAATTTAAATTTAATAGAGAAACAATTCCCGTCGGACGACGGGATCACCACTAGTAGTGTATAAAAAAATATTTTAAATATTTCAACAATTACTAGAAGAAGAATCCTTGTTACTACTTCAACAATAACTACATATATCCATAGAAAACACCATCTTTTAAACCAAAGTTAACTACCGGTAAAATTTATCATTTTTATCGAACCAATTATAAGGGTATGTTCTTTTGACATGAATTGAAACTGAACTGAACAGAAATTTTAAAATTAATTAATTAATTACATTTGCATATTATTTTTAATTTTAAAAAATAG
>JAWWMW010083424.1:0-12552 GCA_035048345.1 Echeveria elegans
AGATGGTCACATATAAGCTATTTCCTGACTTAAGAACACTTAAACCTCGTACAATACTAGCTTTTGCCCTTAACACGATGCAATACTAGCCTAGGTTCATCAATTGGGATTCTTCTCTGAATTATTGTATTCATGGGTTTGGACTAGATATTTTATCGAACACCTAATCCTCATTGCAGAAGCGTAGGATAAGTGTATTTGGTTTAACCTTAATCATTCATGAAATTTGTATAGAAATCTCATTATATCGATCGTGAATAGTATAGGGGATTTGTCATCCCTCTGTCGTCGAGGACGACTACTCACTCATGTCGAGGAAGTATGAACACATACTGAGATGATAAGGTAATGGAATTAAAAGTAAAAGTGCAGAAAAATAAAGTAGAACAAAGAACTTTGCTATTAAACTTACTTGGAACTCCAAAGTTACAAGAGAACTAAGCTACAAAAATGAAAAAGTGTTTGAGGGAGAGTTTCTCGGGACTTCTTGGCAGGGTTTCACCTCTTGAAAAGTCTTGTTTTTACCTTGAAAAGTCTTGTTTCCGAAATGTCATCATCATGATGCAGCTTCATTGTTTCCGCAAAAAGAAGCCCTTAGACTCTGAATCTCAATTTGACGTGAGCATGAAAGTAGTAGATTTTTCTGACCTCTTTCCAATGCTCTTTGTTTCGTTGCAATCGGACATCAGACGCTCCCTGTGGAGCGATTTTAAGCTCCAAATGTCAGAACTGTCATTTTGATCCAAAAATTCACTCGATCGAGAGGGACTCTTTCTCGATCGAGAGAGACCCTTCTGAGCAAAAATCTCGATCGAGACAAATGCTCCTGAAGTTCTGACGAAAATCTCGATCGAGATTAGGTTTGTCTCGATCGAGAGACTACCTTAGAGTCCGAATTAGTCCTTGAGGCCAACATGAGAGTTGTGGAACTTTGAGTTAGCTTGCCAATGCACTTGATTGCAGCTCGATCAGATACTCTGTGGAAGCCTCACAAGGTTTGAAGGTCCGAAAGGTCCAAAAATTGTCGATTTTGCTCCTTTTGTTCACGTTTTTGTTATGTTCTTCTCTAAACTTCTACAATCATCATAAAGAGTGTTTTATACCAGAAATAACAATGTGAGTGTAGAATTTGATCGATCTTATATGATAAAAGCGAAGAATATAAACAAATATGTGTCCAAATAATAGACTATTTTGACACCGATCAGTCGCTAACGTTTACAGAAAATCAACACTTAAAGGAACTATTAAGGACTACGTGGTCGCTAATGTAATTTAATTTATTTAAAATTAGGGACCACGTGGTCGCAATTGTCTTATATGATTTTCGTGTTTTTTCTCATTTTGAGCCTTTTAATATCTGAATCATTCTTTAGGCCCAACATATAAATCATAGTATTTTGAAGCACCTTCACGGCAGATTTTGTTTTGTCTTTATCGGATCAACGATGCATATTCTAGAAGCATTTAATGTGTGAGCAACATGTATCATCTTTTACAAGAATTCTAATGTGTGCTTCAAATTCTTCTAAAAGATGCATCGTTGATACGATAAAGACGAAACAAAATCTGTAGTAAAGGTGCTTCAAAATGCTACTATTCATATGTTGGATTCAAAGAATGATTCATATATTAAAAGGCTCAAAACGAGAAAAAAACACGAAAATCATATTAGACACTTGCGACCACGTGGTCGCAAATATTAATTTTAAAATAAATTAAATTACATTAGCGACCACATGATCGCTAATAGTTCATAGAAAATGTTACAGAGTTAAAAAAAATTCTAAGTGTTGATTTTTCTGTAATCATTAGCGACCATGTGGTCGCAAAATTTAATTTTAAAATAAATTAAATTACATTAGCGATTACGTGGTCGCAATAGTTATTTTTTAAAATAAATTAAATTACATTAGCGACCACGTAATCACTAATAGTTCTTTAAGTGTTGATTTTCTGTAAACGTTAGCGACCACATGGTCACTAATATTATTATATATTTAAGAAAAATGAATAAACATTAATATGAAATGATAAAATAAATACAAAAAATTCCATTAGCGACCACGTGGTCGCAAACTTTTGGCGCAAAAAATTTGCCTTCATTATTTGCGACGACGTGGTCGCTAATGAATGGTGCCAAATTTTTAGCGCCAACATTACTGACCACGTGGTCGATAATGAAATTTTTTGTATTTTTAGCGCCAACATTACTGACCAAAGTTAGCGACCATGTGGTCACTAAGTGGACTCTAAAAATTTCCGAAAAATTTTGACACCAAAATTAGCATCCATTTTTATTCTGCGTCCAAGTGGTCGCTAAAATGCCAGTTTGGTGTAGTGAATGGAATGGTTAAGAAATGGAATGGGAAAGAGAATGGAATGATCTTTCCATTCTTTTGTTCACTTACACTTTTTCTAGGATGTAATAGAATATTCATTCCAGTTTTTGTTCACTTGTCACGTCTTTTATTTTTACAATGAAAGATAATAATTTTGGTTTACAATGTGAAATAAAACTAGTTTGTTGTTTCTGCAACATCAATCTTCCATCAAAACTACTTCCTCATTTTTTTTCCAGAATCAATCTTCGACAAATCTGCACAATTCAAAAATAATATTTGAATGTATGTTACAAGCAGCAAACACATATTAATTTTTTTGTATTTGCAGCTAGCACTACACCTGCTTCACCATTAATACTCTCTACAAAGAAAATATTATCTATGATCCTAAATAATAAAACTAACATATCGCTAACAAGCATGGTACCACTGCTTCAGTTTCTTATTAGCAGCAGTTTTTCATCCCTAAAAATAAAAATAAAAAACTTCAAACAACGAATTCATTATAGACAAACTATCAATTTAAATATACAAAAATCTAGAATCCAGATATGCACACGACAGTCGCAGAATATACAAAAATCAAGAATCCAGATAATCAATTTAAGAAAGTAAGACTTAATTTTTACGACTGAAAACTCTCCAAACACACACTTGATTTGTACCTGAACCAACAGCAGGAGCTTCTGCAACCAAAATGCATAGGAAGCCTCAAATCTCTTAAGACCAATGACTTGAGAAGTCAATCCAAGAAACGAAACTCCAAACCAGCAATTAGCAGTCTCTAAAACATCAAAATAAATCATATAACACGGACACCACAACAATCAACAAAATCATCCAAACAAAACAAAACGAAAACTAACTGAACTGCTCGAAACCAAATCCATCAGTCGATGTTCCCACAAATCCACAGCCCGTCTCCACTTCAACAAACTCTTAAGAATCCTCATCACCATCATCCAATTCAGACAACAATCCATGTATCAATATCTCATTCTAATACGACTAGCTGAAGAGTAGTCTCTGAATGGATGTTCTTCGTTAGGGAAATAGTCTTTAATCAATGTGTTGAGTCGGCGAGCTTTGAATTTAATGTAGTTCATGTCTTTCATGTGATCGAAAGTTGAAGTCATGGATGCGGCGGTAAAGAATGAGTGAATGCGGCTGTTGCTGACGGCGGTGATTGGTTGTGCTGTTTTGAGTTTGATGGAGGTGCGAATGGCCTGATGAAGAAGGAATGAAGAAGGAATTTTGAAAGAGTAGACTCATGACTGAGGTGGAAGCAGACAGATTGATCTGCTCGTTCGTACCGCAATTGATGGGAGGAGTTGAGTGAGAAGGGGATTTTGAGACGAGGATTGACGAACGGATCTGGTCGCTCGTCGAGTTGAGAGGGGTTGAGGCGGAATGGATCTGTCCCGGGTGTTTGCGAATGAATGGATTTGTTCCCGAGCGGAATGAAATTAATTAGGGTTAGGAATACTCATTTCATTACGTGGTCTAACCAAACAACCCAATTTAATATTTCATCTTGAATGAGCATTCCATTCCATCCAACCAAACACAACCTATGTTGGCTGATAACGCCAAACTTCCATGGTTAGCGAAAGGTGACAGAAATACAAAGATTTTCCATGCCTCCATCAAAACCAGATATGCTCGCAACTCGTTTTAGTTGCTAAATCAGGATGGAACCTTTTCACATCAAGCGGAAGATATTGGCAAAGCTGCTGAAAGTCATTTCAAGGCCCTGTTAAGCTCCTACCCTATGTGTAGCAACCCTGCGATCAACCTGCCTCCAACTCCAAGAACCAGAATTTCTGAGGTTGATAGAATATTATTATGCCTCCTTTCTACTATGGAAGAAATGAAAACTGTGGTATTCTCCAATAACAAAGATAGCTCTCCTAGGCCTGATGGATTTGCCAGCGTTTTCTATAAACCATGTCCGGATATTATTAAGGAGGATCTCCTAAGAGATTTGCATCTTTTTAAAGGGGATAATCTTCCTAAAGCTTCTCATCTTATCTTGATTCCTAAGTGCAATAATGCTTCATGTTTTAAAGATCTTAGAGCCATTAGCCTCAGCAACATTATACACAAGATCATATTTAGGGGTGTCAAATCGGGCGGGAGTGGAATGTTAATGGGCGGACACAATTGGGTAATGGTCTAACGGAAAAAAATCTCGTTCAACTCATTAACACTATTGAGACTAATGGGCAGGATCTTAATGGGTAAGGGAACAACGGGTATTTGGATCATTTATCCCATTAAGCTAATGGGAGGTGAATGAGCTCCTTTTTAACGAGTGGTTTTTGAAATTTTATTAAGTAATGTGACATTTTGACACCCCTACTTAGAGGTGTCAAATATAGCGGGAGCGGGATGCTAACGGACGAGTACAATTGAGTTATAGTCGAATAAAAAAATCTCATTTAGCCCATTAACACTGTTGGGACTAACGGGTGGGATCTTAATTGGTAATGAGCTTAATGGGTATTGAGACTATTTATCTCAATAAGCGGTTATGGGATTACTTGGTAATGAGCTTAATTGGTAATTTTTTAATGAGCGGTTATTGGGATCCCATTGGGTAACAAGACATTTTGACACCTATAATCATATCTCAGCTCCTTAATGATAGTTTGAGTCTTGAGACCAAATCTTCCTAGAATCGTTGGTCTTTCCCAAACTGGTTTTATTCCAGGGAGAAATGTGCATGATAATATTGGTCTTGCACAGGATTTGTGCCAAAATCTGAACAAGAAATTCCTTTGGGAAAATATGATGTTTCAAATAGATTTAGCCATGGACTATGACAACATCTCTTGGATCTTCATCATAAGGGTTCTGGAGGTTTTTGGCTTCAGTCCTCAATGGTGTGATATGATTTATCGAAACCTTTCCAACTTACTCTTCATATTGGTAAAGCCCATGCCACTACCTTTTCTTATTTGATTCAAAATATTCAAAGTAAAATTGAGGATGTGAAATTGTTGGATCAATTCAACTTAAGATTCAAACGCGTTAGACCTGTATCAACGCAGCTTGATACGGAGTGTTAAGTCAACAGTAAAGTAAATTGACACATATATTAATAACCCGATTCGGCTTCTTTAAGGCTTAGTCCGAGAGGCTTGCCTCAAGCCCGGTGGAAACAATTCACTTATAGGAAAAGTCTTACACAACACTTACATCGAGTAATGTTCGAGCTGAGAACTTTCTAGTGAAAAGGATATGAGACAACCCCAGTTCTCAGATTCAAGACTCCGTCTTAATATCCACCAATTCAGACACAGTATGAATTATTCTGCTTCTGTAAACTCCGTCTCTGTCAACACAGATCAGTCTGTAGCAGCTTTGATAAACTTGTGGTCATTCTTACGGATTATCACCTTGACGTGAAGAATAGAACGACCGACTATAAGAATCTTTGGTCGATGATAATATGTGTTTAGCTTCTGTAATTTTGACACCAATGAAGATGGAAATCGATGCATATTTATACTGGCATGGTTATTTAATGGGAAAACTGTCATTTAAATCATCAACTTCTCAGTTTTGCCCATTTAAATCATCAACTCAGTTTTGCCCATTTAAATCCTCAACTTTTTAGTTGACTTTCAAAAAAAAAAATATTAAGTTTATGTTGACTTTGTCATTATAGGCATCAGTTGAGCATTTAGGGTTTAGCTTCTAGGCCTATAATGGCAAAGTCAACATAAACTTAAGTTTTTTTTGAAAGTCAACTAAGAAGTTAAGGATTTAAATGGGCAAAACTGAGTTGAGGATTTAAATGGGCAAAACTGAGAAGTGGGAGATTTAAATGACATTATTCCCGTTATTTAATCGGCAAGACATTGATTCCCTTTCCAAACTTGATTTACTTTGATTTCCATCTTGATAATCATCCGAGATATGAGATTGCCTTTCGATAATGATTTTGGCAATATCCATGATTGAATTAATCTGATTTAATTCGAATATTTGTTACACTCCAAATAGCCATATAATCGAATTTTTATCTACCTGCTAAAGATAAAGATACATGCTCCAGGCTAGCCGATTCAGATTGCTGGATCTTTATCTGATTGCCAAAGATAAAGAGATACATGCTCCAGGCTGGCTGATTCAGGTTGCTATATCACTTTCCAAATATTGTTGTACATAATGATTTAGCAATATTCTTGATTGCTTGGCAATATTTCTGATTTAGCAATATTCCCGATTACTTAAATAATATTCCCAATTGATAATATTCATATCTTTATAAAAAGATTCGTTTGTGGGCTGACGTGGCACACATTGAGGATAAGTCTTGCTTGAATCAGCCTGCTGTCTCAGGCAAGATATAACTCTGTGTTGAGGAATTGATACACGCATCTCCGTCAAGCATTCATAATCAACTTGGCCAAAATATTGCCACACAAGAGCACTAAGATCTACGGTGCTCACAGGATGGATGAAACATTTTCTGTCAATGGCGGAAAGAGTTACCCTTATCCAAAGTGTCCTTAATACTTTAAGGCTTCATACCCTGTCCATATTTTTTCCAGTTCCAAAGCGTGTCATCCGAGGGGCTCAAAATCTCATACAGAACTTCATATGGGACAAAGGTAGTAATCAAAGGCTTCATTGGTTTTCTTGGAGAACTCTTTGTTCTCCTAAGAACGAAAGTGGTCCTGGCCTTCGAGACATAAAAACCATAAAGATATGCTTGATGGCAAAGCAAGTTTGGAAATATATTTCTAACTGTTATAAATACCTTAGAAAACTTGGGAATTTCTGGGACTCGTTGGGACTCAAAAGTACTGGAATGTATTTAGGATTTAAGAGAGAAGGGGTATATTTTCCATTCCCTTCGTTTCTCTTTTGTAAAAATACTCATTTGTACCCAACGGGTCTCACATTATTGGGTGTGAGTATTATAGGCCCGAAAACGTTTCGCTTATTACGGGAGTCTAGTTCAGTTTCAACTGCCTTTTTCCATTCGATCCAATCAGGTTAATTTTTACATTCGGTAATCGAACGTGGCTCATAATCTCCATCATTTTCATCCACAATATCACATGCCAAGTTATAAGAGAATGCATCATCGATGCTCTCTTTTCGGTTCCATATAATGCTGTGTTACCATAATTAATCGAGATTTCTTGATTTTCTTCTTCCTATAATTCTTTAGGAATTTGTTCATCCATCATGGGTTTATCTCATTTATCCTCCGCTCTAATTTTGCGAGGATTTTTATTCTTAGAACCAGGTGGCCTTCCACGCTTTGGGCGTGTTGTGATTTTCATGACTCACTTCATTTTCAGATTTCTCTTTCGAAATTTCAATCTGAATTGGAGCATTCACAGCTGGTACATGTGATTTTGTAACTCTTTTTGTGTGTGTAAAAGCATCAGGAAGTCGATTTGCCATCTCTTGTAAATAAAAAATCTTTTCGACTGGTCTTTCACAGTCTCTTGTATAAGGATCAAGATGTACTAATGTTGGTACAAATCAAGAAATTTCTTTTTCCATCTGTTTTCTTTCCTCTCATAATGATGGAAAATATTCCTCATTAAAATGGCAATCAGCAAATCGTGATGTGAAAATATTATCATTTTGAGGTTCAAGATATTTAACAATGTACGGGCTTTCAAAATCAACATAGATCCCAAGACTTCTTTGTTATTTGAGGTGGTGCAATAGGCACGTAGATGACACAACCAAAAATTCTCAGATGGGATATATTTGGCACTTGACCGAACGCAAGCTACATTGGTGAGTGATCATTATATGCACTTGGCGAATTAATGTCATAGCATGTAATATTTCATGACCCCACACTGAAGTGGGAAACATTATTCTCATTATTAGAGGCCTAGCAATAAGCTGAAAGCGCTTGATTAATGATTCAGCAAGACCATTTTGCATGTGAACATGAGCTACTGAATTTTCCACACTTATTCTCACTGACATACAATAATCATCAAATATCTGGGATGTGAATTCACCAGCATTATCAAGTCTTATTTTCTTTATTGTATGATCAGAAAACTGTGCTCGTAACTTGATTATCTGAGGAAGCAGTCTAGCAAATGCTACATTCCGGGTTGATAACAGGCACACATGTGACCATTTACTTGAGACATCTATTAATATCATAAAGTATCTAGAAGGTCCAAAAGATGGGTGAATAGGTCCACAGATTTCACCTTGAATACGTTCCAAAAATGCATGTGATTCTATTTCAACCTTTCCCGGTGAAGGTCTCACTATTAGCTTTCCAAACGAACACGCTTTGCAATGTAGGTCATTACTTAGATGAACCTTTTTATCTATTAATGGATGTCCATTTGTATTTTTAATAATCCTCCGCATAATAGTTGTACCAGGATGACCTAGTCGGTCATGGCATATGGTTAACATTGAAGGTTTGCAAACTATCATATTTGATTCATTCGCATATATATATGCGTGTAATGCAATCCAGTAGGAAGCATTGGTAGTTTTTCAAGTATTTGCCTTTTCTCAGTTTTATCCATTGTGCAACATATATTTCTTGGCACCATCAGTCATAGACTGAATATCCAATCCATGATGATATACATCTTTGAAACTCAACAAATTTCTTTTAGATCTTGGCGAGTACAATGCATTATTTATTTTAAACACTGTGTCATTTGGTAATGTGAAGTTGGTCATGTTAGTCTCTTCAATCAGGTCTACTGGACCAGATATTTATTCACAATAGTTTGAGTTTGTTTTTATCATTGAGAAAACATTTCATTCCTCAAAATGGTGTGTGTCGTTCCACAATCGAGTATGCAAACTTTTTTAATGCTACTCCTTTTGTAAGCCTCACCATCGGCATAATTCATTTTTAAACTTATAAATAAAATAAACAAGGAAAGTGCATAAGATAACTGGTTTATAAAAGCATAGCTTTAATTCATAACTAACACAAGAAATGAAGACACTAAAACATGCATAGAAAAGGAAAACAATAAGCAAACATCGGACCATTTCACTTCATTCCATCAGAAATGACAAGTGTTATTTCAGCCCCTTTCTCATTGTAATCGTAAAGTGGCTCATCCAGGCACACTCGGAGTATCATATCTCTTTGGTATTGAATTTGCCTTTAGGCTGTTTCATAATATATTCACTAGGCTTAGCCACAGCGAGGAACTCATTTTCCAGTAATTCATACAAATATTGTCGGAGGAAGATCATAGATCTTGTTCGATCCACTCTAGATAAATCATTCATGGTCTTGAGTCTCGATAAGACTAACAAGTCGCAAATATATTTCAATGTGCATCTTTCATGCCATATAATTTTAGCCTGAGATCCAACGGGGCTGAATTCAAAACCGATGATGTTGCTCATGATGATAACTTGTGAAAAGAAAGAAATTTTATTAGATTAAATACGTATTACATAAAATCTAACAGATCAGTAAAGACAAAAAATAACAACATACCACTACTAAAACTACGATAAAAATAAAATTCATTTGGTGAGAGGTATCTGGTGATGACATAATTGATCATGAGAACAATCAAGACAGCAGCTAGGATTAAGGCCGGAGGAAACATCTCTTCTTGAAAAAATTTGAGTAAGAAAAATATGAGTAGAAGATGATATTTTGTGTGTAAAATATGGTTTGGTGAGTTTGATTTTATAAGGAAAAATAGAGTCGTTTGTGGGGGAAATAGAGCCGTTTGGGGGACAAAAAATAGAGCCGTTTGGTGTCTACTGACTTAGAATAAATTAAATGCTATTGTTAATCATGTTATCAAAGAACAAATCAGGTAAACATGTAAATTAAATAAGCATGAAGTATGTTCATAGCAAATATGAAATAGTTAATGTAATTGATGTAAATCACATCATTTAATATGACGATGAAGAAAAACCGTCCATTTATAGTTAAATGATGTTATACATTGAAAGTAAAACACGGTGTAAATCACATCGTTTTATTATAGGGGATGATCCGCCAATATAGTAATTCGATATTATACATGGACATAAATATAAAAATAAAAGTTAAAGTAACGGTGTAAATCACATCGTTTTATTATAGGGGGATAATTCGCCAATATAGTAATTCGATATTATACACGAACAGAAATATAAATATAAAAGTTTAAGTAACTACTACTCAATTGGGCACATAGTCGTGCCGATAACGTGTTTTACCTTAGAGAACTTGGGAATCTCTAGGGACTCGTTGGGAGTCAAATGTACTGAAATGTATATAATAATTAAGAGACAAGGAGGAGAAGAAGGGTGTATTTCTTCGTTACATTTGCATGCCTTTTATAGGCAAATGCACAAACACTGATCCGTTTTTCACGCAAACCTCCCCATATTTCTTTGTTGTAGGCCCTATCTACGGATCCCACATGACACACATTTCTTCTCTTCACGTGCGTCCCATTCATAACAATATTAATATTTATCTGGCCGTTCTTTGGTGTTGGATTCATTGTGCATTGGGGGTAGGAGCGAAACCCTGTGATACCCTTTTTAAAAGGGAAGGAAATTTTTTTTTTAAAAAAAGATTCATTGTGCATTGATTTTTTTCGGGTTAATTATAGAAAAAGACCCGTATCTATAGCACTTTTTCCAGATGACACTCCTCCGTTTACTTTTCACACTTAAAGATCTTCACATTTTCGACGTTTTCATTTAGAGACCCGTCCGTCATAATTAACGGAATTTACCTATGAATCGTAATTTTTAAAACTTTGAGGGTCAGATTAAAATACAATCCAACTCCACCTCCACCACTTGGTGGTGGAGGTGGTGGTGGAGTGATGGAGTGGAGGTGGATGTGGAGGGGGTGGAGGAGGTGGAGGAGTGTGGTGGTGGTGGAGTTAGATTGTATTTTTAATTTGATCCTCAAAGTTTTTAAAATTATTATTCATGAGTCAATTCTGTTAATTATGACGGACGAGTCTCTAAATGAAAATGTCGAAAACGTGAAGGTCTTTAAGTGTGAACGGAGGGACGTCATCTGAAAAATGTACTATAGATACGCAACTTTTTCTGTAATTAACCCTATTTTTTTCGGAACATTGATTGTCTCATTGATTCTATTTGTGAAATTAGCCTCTTGTTATCTTCCCAGTTCACTTCCCAACCCACCTATCGTACCTTGCGAAGTACAGTATTATTCTCTCCAAGGATATTTTCTTACGAACTTGAAATTGCCATTTGCAATAAGATAGCGTATAAATTTCTATTTTTTATGGGAAACATCATATTTTTTGTTTCGTTATATTTCTTCATATGGTTATTAGTACTTACTTGTAGATTAAGTATTTTGCAGGCACTGAAGATGGTTTTGGATAAGGAAACTTCGATTATATTACTCCAGGAAACTATCCAAGTAATCAGTTTTAGCAGCCTTGTTCGTTGACGAGTGAAATATATGTCGATTATTCTTAAACATTTTCATTCGTATTCTCAGTGATTTACCATTAAAATTTGTAGTTTTTGATACTCTTGTTAATGTTTTAGGTCTAAAACACGATTCTCATAACTTGGAGAAGCTTAGAGTGAAATATAGCGAAAAAGGCGTAAATTCGAGCAAAAACAACAATGTTTTCTGCAATTTGACCTTTCCACCTTAAAAAGCTTGTCGAGCATACATGTGATGTCCAAATCAAGCAAGATATGCACCGTTGGGAAGATTTTTTAATTATCTACAACTCTTAAGTTCACTTTAGAAGCAAATTCCCGAGGAGGTTTACTCGAACGAGCAGTCCTCTACTCGATCGAGCAAGACTGCAGACAGTTGGACCTTTATAGATTCAGAAGCATCCACAGGGCGCATCCATTATCCAATTGAGGTAAAACAAAGTGCGTTGTAAAGAGGACTCAAATATCGACAACTCTTATGTTTACCACAAAGGCTGATTCGGATATTAAGAAGGCCAAAATCTGTGTACAGTGTATTGCAGAAAAAGAGAAAGGCTACTCGACCGAGTAGGAATTCCACTCGACCGAGTAGACCCTCTCGAGGTTTCCCAAGGAGGTTCACTCGACCAAGTGACCAAGTCACTCAACCGAGTGGCCCAGAAGCATGACTCTTTGAACGCGCGTCGTTGTACGCGTTAAATTTATAATTTATAGTGTGTACCTACTAAACACTCAGAAAGCGGTAAGTAGGGTGTCGAACCCACAGGAGAGCGGTTGGTTG
>JAWWMW010083441.1:0-10000 GCA_035048345.1 Echeveria elegans
CCATTCACCGCATTATCCGTAATGGACAATGCCTGAATCGGCTCATGCATAAATCCAAACTCAAACGGACACACTCCTGCTGTGTAGAACACAAACACTACAAGAAAATTCTCCCAATTCCTGCCAAAATCATTGATCAAGATTCAGTCTTTAATATTTAAATAAAATTAAAATGCACTAAAGATGTGGAATTGGACCTGTAGTAAGGATAGAAAGGTGAGATGATGGAGCGGCGGAGCTTAGCGCGGCGATGGCTACGTGCACCCAAAGAAGGGAGAATGCCAGCGGAGAAACTAAGCATACTATCATCTCTTGATAATCGTTCTATTTCATGCGTGTGTCCACCGCCATTGCCGGCGCCGCCACCACAAATAGCCCCTTTCATTTCTATGTTTTTGAATGCTTCTTCAGTGATTCATTAAAAAAAAAAATTGTCTTCTAATTGTCGGTTGGATTTCGAACCCTAAAGAAGAAACAAAAAAGTTAAGAGACAAAGACAGAGGGATTTTCGAGTTTCTGAATAATGGAAAACGTCCAGAGTGAAACCTTTGATTCCTTTTTTAAAAAAAAATAGAAAAAAAAATGTTGGCCGTTTTAATCGTTGGGCGATGATGTCGGGATGACGCTAAATGTCTGGTGGGACTCGGAGTTTCTGATTTATTTTCATCTCACTCCTCCTACTTTCATTTTTTACGATCGAGTTCGCTTTTTAATGGGCCGTTGTGATGCTAATAGTCGGTCCAGTTTCAAGATGTTGTTATCATTTCATCATCGGTACTGCGTCGTTTAAGAGCTGCGAGATGACATCAGACTTGTATATGCGTACTAGTGGCAAACCCGTCGAAACGACGGGATGCGGTGGCCACAGACAGCTATTAAAAATAAAGAGCGAAATACCTAAAAATGTAAAAAAAGATAGGAACGCAACAATTTAGCAGAACAACGCAAACTGCAACTTTAACAAAACAAAGCAAAACAAATTGAGTAGAACAATTCAGAAACACCTGAGACCTACATTACTACATTACAACATTGAGCATAAATTCAGAGCATCACAATTACAGCATTGAGCAGAAACACCTGAGAACCCACTGAGCATAACAACACAGCAGATAAAAAAAAGTTTACAACATTTTAGAACACATCCACAGACTTCAACATTAGAACTTTTGAAATTACATTACAACTGAGAACTACATTAAAACATTTATGACAAAAGTAAATCCAAAATTTTGTTTGGTAGCTCAAGCTGTAGCCACCTCCACGAACTTCAACTTATCAACAAAAGCAGTCTTCTACATAGAATCTGCATCAGCAGTTGGACAACCATACAAATACTGCGAAAGGAGAAAAGGCAAAACAAAGTCAGCAAATCGAAAGACTAAGCAGTTAATGGCTGAGAGGAAAAAAGGGAACGTGGAACATAACAGTTGGAAACAATTCAAAACAAATTTAAACATTTGAAGTTACAAAAATAGGGGGCCAAGTAATTGAGAATAAGTACAGGGCAAATGCACTTAATGTTCAGTACGTGACCACAGCATGGCGCATTTGAGAAAATCTTAAGTTATAACATTGAGCAGAAACACCTGAGAACCAAATGAGCACAACAACACAGCAGTTCAGGAAAAAGTTTACAACATTTAAGAACATCATATAAGTGCATAATCTGAGAACCACATTACATCATTTCTGACAACATTAAATCTGAAAGTTCTAACACAGCAACTATTGAGCAGAATAACACAACACCAAACAGAGCAGAACAAATTAAGAATAGCCACAGGACCGATGGAGCACATTAACAATTTTTTACTCTGTATGTAACTACATCAACAATAGAGCGCAACATCACAACAAACATCAAAATGAAGTCATATTTCAGTCAGTACCACAACACCATATTGAAATCAAAATTCGTAGCTTTCTCAATAGTAGGCGGACAAAATAAGAACGGTCAAGTGTTAATCGAAATCAGCATGCTCTGAAGGGCATCCATAATGGTACGGTCAAGTGTTGGAAAATGTCCAAGCCGATTATCGAGAGCAGTAGAGCTTTCACAAATGTATAGTTGGGAAAATTTGCGAGGTTGACCAGTTGTTGGGAGCAAGCTTCCAATGCGGTGGTACAAAGCACCGTGAAGGCGAAAACTGTAAACGCCACCATTTGTGAAGCGTTCGTCAATAGTTGCTCCGAGCGATGTAAATGATAATGCGCTATTGTATGCACGAATATTGCCCCGAAATTTTTTCCCACGCTGTGAATTATCAGTGAGTAATGTTTGTAGTGGTTCTGGAGGGGCAGTGAGTGGAGGAAGTTCAACCTTGCCTCTATCGCAACATGTTGAGAAAATAGGTTGAGCGTAAGCTGATGTGTTTCCTTTATGCCTCTCCTCCAGCCAATGTAAGGCTTGGCAATCCGGGCACCTAATGTTCATACGGCCGAGCTGGTGTCGTAAACCTCCTGCTGCAGCATGCATGGCACGACGTGCCAAAGGTATTTCATAATCAACTAAGGAGGGACGTATTTGATGTTGCGTTCGTCGTCGACGGTGTTCAATCTCACTTGTTTGGTGAGTAGTAACATCAGCAACTGTTTCATGTGATTCCTGAGTCGCAGCGTGAATGTGACAAAGTTGTTGAGGAGTATTGGGCTCGACTAATAGGGGAAACAACTGGATGGGGTTGTGTTGCTGCCCCTGAGGGTGCAGTCTTCTCTGACGTTCAGCGAGTGTCTCTGTTGCACGTTGCGCGGCATAACGTGCACGTGCAAGATAACGTCTCTCTTCAGTGTCGGACATTCTTTACCACAACGAATAGAGGCAAAGCTTCTAAAAAAGCAAAATATTTGTAAGGAATGCATGGTTTTGAGAAAAATAATTTACGTAGTTTTAATTTGTCAGTTATAGAAATGATGTAAGGAATCCATGGTTTTGTGAAAAACAATGTACGTAGTTTTAATTTGTCAGTTATAGAAATGATAAAGGCATAGCTATGTAATAAATGAATGAATGAGCAATGTTTAACGTAGTTTTAATTTGACAGTTATCATAAATGATGAATGAAACAGGTGAAGACATTTTTGAAGGAGTAAATTGGATAAGTGTAGGAATTAGCTACATAAAGGCGTATGTAATAAATGAATGAATGGGCAATTCAGCATCGTACCTCAGTTAAGCCAAGTACAGACCCAAAGAAGATAGTTCAAAACACAGTTGGAACGCAAGTTTGGACCGTGTCCTGCAGGGAGTAGAAAACAAAGTTCATAACACTGTGAAGGCTTAAATCTCAACAGCGATGGCAGCAGTGTAACAGATGTGTAAACGTAAACGTAAAAAACAGATGCGTAAACAGCCGTGAAAAATGTACACAATCTCAATTGAGATTCAATTCGAAACTCAATGTCAAGCATCATACTAAAAAAAGTACCAACGACGAATCGATATATGAGAGTTCAACGTATCAACAAATAGAGAGCAAAAAAAGAAATTTTAGAAAACGGTGAAGGTTTAAATCTCAATAGGGAAGGCATAAGCGGAACAGATGTTTAAATGTATGTAAAATGCACACTTGAGCAAATGCGTAAACAAATAAAAGTTCTCAAGAGTGAATTTGCAGCCAGTGACGAACTAAAGTGTTTTGAACACTTCAGCAATGCGTAAATGATGTGAAACTTACCTCAATTTATGTTAATTGCGTTCAGACCTCCAACAGCGCAAACACAGTGCTTAATCGTAGACTCTTAATCGTAGACTCTGTAAAAATGGGAAACAATGATAATGTTAGACCCAAGAAAATTGAAAGGGGCAGAGTGTCGATTTTAAAAGATCAACGACCGTGTCATTGTAAATATTAAGATGTCAAACATCAAAATAACAATCAATGACTAAAGCTGAAATATTAAGATGGATTCACAGCATTGTATTTTTTTTAAAAATCTGCAAATTCAAAATAACAAATTTGAATCGAGAATCAGAACATCATTAGCAATCAAAAGGCGTCAAATAAATACAAAGTTCATACTACAACAATCCCATTTTCACCGTTAGAATGAGTCGAACAGCTTTGCAATTTCACATAATCACGAAGCATTCTTGCTATCCAAATCAACAACTAACCTGAACCCAAGTTCATGTTGCAATGAATTAAAAGACGGAATATAAAATCAGAGTCAAAGACAACAAAAGAACAAATTAGGGTTTTCTTCTTCGTCTGGAGAGCTGAGCCACTTAAATCAAAATTACTATGGATGTCTTTGACAGAATCAAAATCAAAATTACTTAAATCATCACACTCAATATTTCTCAACCAATTAAATTTGACAGAATCAGAATCAGAATCAGATTTAGATGTGGATGGATACCTGTTGGTATGGACGGCGGGAGGAATGTTTGGGGGCAGAAGCAGCAGGAATGTTTGGACGCCGGAATCGGAGTTGGAGAGGTGAGGCGAGAGCTGGTGAAATGGTGAGGTGAGGTGAGGCGACGCGGAGTCGGAGAAGAGGGGAACGGCGAGAGGAGTTGGGCGTGACGTGGAGAGGGGAACGGCGAGGCGTGACGTGAGAGGGAGGCGACGGGAGGAGTTGTCGGTGAGAGACGATGGTGAGAGAGGAATCGGAGAGGGGAAGAGAGGGACGATGGTGAGAGAGGGAGAGAGGCGACGTGTGTGGTGTGGGAGAGGGGAAGAGAGGGATGAAGGGAGGCGACGTAATCACGTAAGTGGAGTTGGGGTGCAAATAGATTGATCAATTAGCAATGAAAATTCGTTGCTAATTATATGAAGATTAATCATTAGTTAGATAGTTTAGTTTGTTAGTCTATTATATAAGTAGATGTGAGCTGTTATAGTATGGTTAGTTGCTGCCTGGCGGAACAGGAACTAAATTTTAAGCACTTTTTGGCTTTCGCTTTACGTTAGAAACGAACCAAACTTCACCTGAAAAAAGCACCACCATCTTCGCAATCTTGCTGTTGAGTTTGAGTTACAGCCTTCTTATCATGTATCTTTGTTACGAATGAAGCATATATACCGACACTTGTAGTAATGATGCTTTTAACTAATTGGTCACTACACCGGAACACCAAAACCTGAGGATAACTGGACAAGAAGCACTAAAGTGCAACACCATCCATCTCGTCAAGTGAAGGTTCCACTTCGGCATCATCTGCAGGACATGAGACGGAGAATCGTCATGTATTTACACATTTGAATCTAGCAAAGGTAGTTTCTAATTTTGTTCTTATTGAAGTTACCCAGGCTACTTACACGTAGATTTTTTAAATGCTGTCATTGGCTTCGCATTGCACACCGATGTAAAATTATGCTTTAAATGGGGCCGAGCAATTCTTTCCTGAACAAGAGAAAAGGATACCATTTACCGCAGAGAGATCAGACATAAGACTTCAAAATGAGTTAAACAAGTGCTCATACCTTGAAAACTTCAAACGGGCAAAAGTCTGCGTACCCACAACCCTGTACAAAACCGACAAGCATATAAACACCTGAACTGTATGGTACGAATAAACTAGTTGTATGTATACGGCAGTTTTTCAAAGCAGTAAGCAAGAAAATATCCACACACCAAAGTGCAGCCCGGGTCTATGGGAAGGGAACAACAACTCCTACGTCCACTATTATAGCAGTTGAGAAATACCATAAAAATATACAGGTCAATTAACGTGTACTCTGTTGATATCAAAAAAAAAAAATTAACGTGTACTCTGTTGTCCCAGGTAATCAAAGAACTAGATGATTCACTGAAGGTTCATGGGCTGCAGCTAGAACCATAAAATTTAATTTTCTTTTAACCATTTCTTACAGGCATTTGAATGGGGTGCTCATTGTGTAGAACTTGAACATAATACTTGTTGGAGGCGCCCTCCAGGCAGCTATGCAGTACCAGCATGTAATTTCCAGCAAAGGGAGCTACTTTACTTGCTTTCCAATTTCTTTCCTGTGGAGGCCTCGGAGGAAGCCGCAGAGGCAGTTCCTTCTGGATTCGTTCCAGTTCTAGACAGCAATAAATTCAGGAGCTCGTAATGTGAGGCAAAAATCTTGTTGCGATGAGTAAAAGAAAGAACACACAATATTATATAAAGGTCGACATTAAAGACTTATCTGCTCAGACCAAATAGAAAAGCAATAAAATAATTGAAAACAGTAATGATGTCTGAGGTGGGCCGGAGAAGTAGTGCTCACCAAACCCTTCAAGGAAGAGACCAAGTAAACATGAGAATGGAACGATCGTCTCAGCATGAGCGAATCTAAGTCTTGCTTTTTTCGTAAATTCCAGACGGCTGCCCCTCTAAAGGATCATGAATTAGACGGGAAAAGATTAGTCAGGATCCATTTAAGCCCTCAAATCAGAAAGAATAGTCTGCTAGTAAGATGATAACATCTGAAGTTATTTTTTACAACGTAAGCCTTGAAGCAGACACTGGATTTGATTTGAGTTATAGTATAATTTGAACTGCTTGAAGGAATGTTACCTATACAAGGTTGGCTGCAGGCATACCTTCTCTTGCCTTAATGGCATGTTCCATAGCTTGAAGAACATCTTCCAATAGCGGTGTTCCCATTCGGTAATTTAAGGATTTACCATAACCTTTCAAAATAAATACTTCCAGATCATCTGCCCACTCTAGCAATTCAACCTTGCAGTTACAAAGAGATACAAATGAGAAATGGATTATCTGACTTCTATTTTTAAAATTTTGATGTGCATGTATTAACTTCGATAAAACACAGTGAAATTTACAGACATGTCCGCTGCAGAAGCAAATTATGACCCGCTATAAAGTTTAGATACACTTAAAAGCCAATCCTTTAGTAATTATAACCAAAAGGATAAAACTATTACCTCCGAAGGCTTGAAGAGTCTGCAAGCTTGAATAGTAACATTCAACAGGGACGCTTCCTGTCAAATTCAAAGACAATCATAATAGAACTTTCAACAACCAGATGCTACGAACCTTTGTAAAAGGCACAAACAATTGAGCAGGCCCAAGTTCAAACCTGTTTGCAAAGAAACCAGAGAGAGGCAATATCTTGTCTAGAAAAGTTCAGCCCATAGCGCATTGATAATTCCAGTGTGATGCCCTTCAAAATTGGTTCCTTGAGCTTCTCAACAGCAGGCTCCTCCTTTTTTCGAAAATCCTGCAATGCGAATGATTCTATGTGAATATTTGGATTCTTTTTCAGGATTTTCTTTTCTCTTGTTTTTTCTAAAGTGAAAGATGAAGTTAATTCCAACTAAACACACTAAAAAATCATATAAACCACCAGGATGGAAACAGATCACGAAAGGCAGTTCAAAAGTTACAAAACGTAATTAAATTATGCATTTTGGAGCAAATCTTCTAATCACTAAAAGAATTTGCTGAATGGCTACATGTTTAGATAATGCTGAACCATGTGATAATGCCGTACCAGGCTTTGAAACAGAAAGAATAAAAAACAATGGAGGGTAAAAGTTACTTTGTAGTTATCGCAAGAATCATAAAATCTTAAAAGCAGGTCACTTGCTCGGCTCTCTGTGGTAATTGCAAAGGCTTTATTACGTCCTGGTCCTAAACTACCTCTCCAACTGAATAATCCCATACCGAATGCTACTGCACTGGCAGCTGCCCGAGGTACCTTTGAAAACAAAAATGCCATGATAGTCAGCACTCAGCAGGGAATATTTGGAATTCTGAGAACTAAAAGATTATCAACCATTGTTTGCCAAGTTATAGAATGGTCATGCTGTAATGGCTTACCTGAGTTGCTCTAATGGAATAAACATCAGAGTCATACTCCTCATTAAAAAGATCAGGATATCGTTCTCGAACTCTTATTCCTAAATAATAGAGTTCTTCTTCTCCTTAACTAATTAACTCTCCACCCTTCAGCTTTCTTTTCCAAGGCGATTCCCACCCCCAAAACCAACTAGGTATTCGAGCAGTTGGGGGACTTGCATCTCGGAGGAGCACTTTGATTCGAGCTGCCAAATTTTCCAACTCTTTTATTCGTTTCTTTGTAGGGGAACGGGTTCCATGCCTTGCCTGTCCGAGTTAAAAATAAACAATGAAAAAAAAACTTCAAACTATAACATGCTCAAGTAATGGGCAGAAAGGAACAGCAGTGCCTCAGTAAACCATCTTTGCAATGCGTTCGACTTAAAAACGCAGCATCATAACATTGAAAGGATACCAAAATTCATTTTTGAAAAGATGAAAGGCAAAAACAAGAAGATTAATTTCATACTGTGAGATAAAAAGTATATATGGTACGACTACCATACCAAGAGATTTAAATGAATGGGTGTACATTCTTGAGCAGTATCAGAAGCCAACAATGAATTCCTTGCTGATTCAGTCACAGCACCATACCTAACAAGCAAAAAGCAGGTATATAAGAACTGTAAAATGAAGATAACAAAAAAACTCCGTATTTACTATAATTTGACCTAACAAATGCTGCAAAGCGTAAGTACTCAAAACGACAAACAGAAGGGCCTCAGGAACGATAGTGATAAGCATTCAAGTGGTTGGATTGAGTACATATGAAGAATGAGACTAGACTCCTGAGTCCTAGCGAATGTAATGAAGATCTCAATGCACGTCAGCATCAGAAGATGCAGATAGTGAGATTATGAGATTGATTAGTTCAATTTAGGAGACTAATCATTATTGACACTCCACCTCAGTCTCAAATCACTGGTAGTGGCAACCGATGCAAACTGATCGGACTATCAAATTCTATTTCCGCAATGTAGCATATGAAATGTTAGGTTAAAAGACAGTGAAATGCATGTAGATGTAGTTGTTGTACCTTGTGACGGTTGATAGATGTTTGCGGACATCGAATAGCTCCTCGCCGGCTGCATCGAACGCCCTGATGTACAAACTAAGAAGTAGCCCTAGCGCTACATTGGAAATGGTAAGTCCTCTGTTTCTGATACTGCTTCGCCTGGTCATCATCGAAGTGGCTTCCGATGATCCGCAAAGCTAAATAGTTCGAATCGAACAAAAGTCGATCTCACCGGAGAACAAGGCGAGTGAAAACTTCAAACCACCTGGCCCAAGCCCAACCTAATAAAAACTATTTAATAATTTTAATTTTAATGAGTGAATTACCGTAAATCATCATTAAATTTGTTGAATATGTACTTGATTCTAGAATTCTGTAATAGGGTGATCATGTACTGCTTATTCCACATATCAATGAAATATTGACTATAAAAAAATCATTAAATTTGGCTGTTTTTTCATAAGTTTAAATGTTTCTCAGAATCGCATAACGTTTCATAATTTTTTTTCAAGAAACACCAATTCATTCGCTCAAAGTCGGCGGTCAAACTTATGACTTGACACGCCACCCCACATATTGAGAATATAAATACACATCGCCACATCAAAAACATTTCATTCGCTCATCCTTCGCTTTTTTCTCTCTCAAAAAAAAAAACATCCCGTCTTCCCTTTTCCAACTATCTTTGAATAATCCAGATATAAGCCTTAATTCTTCCCTTTGCGTCTCTGCTGAGTTGTGTATTTCTATGGCGTCAAATATGTCCGTGCGCTGCCTAGTCACGATATTACTCATCTTCATGGCACTAAAATCTCAACTTTCATCAGCAAGATTGCTTTCCTCCGATTTCAACCAACTTCCAGTTCATAAACGACCTGTTAACTCTGAAGCCGAGAAGTTTGACACGCGATATGCACCAGTTGTGATCAACATGCTTCCGAAGGGCGTCAGAATTCCACCATCTGGACCGAGCAAGCGAACAAATGAGTTGAACAATTAGCCGCTGCACAACCTGTATTGATCAGCTCAATCAAGCCATTGCTTAGAGATTTAGGAGACATATATACAGCTAACATTGTTATTGATTCATTATATTCTTTTCGGAGTCATATGTAGTATAGTTGGTCAGGGTCTTGTGCATTTTATTTTGCGTGCTCCGCAAGCTTGCCCGGTTGACAGCTGTAAGATAAGTTTGTGATGTAAATAAAACA
>JAWWMW010083451.1:0-12547 GCA_035048345.1 Echeveria elegans
TCTTGATCAGCGTTCGAATCAAGAGGTTACTCATTCCATTCGAAAGAAGAAAGCTTGATCATCAAAGGTATGAAAATCGAATCCCTAAAACTGTTTCTAGATTGATTGGTAGTTTCGATCTTGTAATATTTTGTATGAAAATTCTTGTTTTCCTCCCTTGACATGAATTGGTTAACTTCATATGAAACCTAACATTTTTGACCTGAAATAATCTCATAATCTGAAAGAATGCGCTTGATTGTTTCAATGCTTCGTTGCGTGGTCTTAAAGAATAGTAGGGAGTCATCTGCAAAGAACAGGTGGGTAATTGGGGCTGTCCCTCTACAAAACCTTGTACCATCAAATTGCATATTAGTCTGGTGTTGGGATATCCTCCATGACATCCATTCGGAACATATTCTTGAGTCACCTTGTCTCAAATCTTTTCCTGGGAAAATAATGTCAGTAGCTTGATCATTGTATTCAACTTCATATGTAACTGATCTGACACAAAACATAACGTTTTTATTCCATTTAGGATAAAAGTCCAACTTCTTTAGCATTCTTTCCAAAAAAAAAAAAATATTCCAATCTGTCAAAGACTTTACTCATATTCAACTTCAATGATGCAAACCCTTGTTTCTGATTCTTGCGGCTTTTAATGAACTGAGACAGCTCTTGTGCTAAGATAATGTTGTTAGAAATATTCCTGTTCTTGATGAAAGCACTTTGGTTATGGGAGATGACTTGATCCATGAATGGTTGAATTCTGTTTACCAGCATTCTGCTAATAATTTTTATGAAGACTGAACATAAGCTGATCGGTCTGTACTCAGTGATTGTTGCAGGGGTCTTAGTCTTTGGAACTAAGATAATTTGAGTGATATTGTGATCAGCATTCAGATTCCCACCGTTAACAAATTGAAGAACTTCCTTGGTAACCTGAGTTTTGATGTCACTCCAAAACTTCTGGTAAAACAGAGCAGAAAAATCATCCTTTCCTGGTGCTTTAGTCGGGTTTAACTGAAAGTCTGCTTTTTATACTTCTTCCTCTGTATAGTCTAAGGCCATTGAGTTCAAAAAAATCTGGGGAAATCTTTGTTGGAAAGCCTCCCAGAGCTGACTCCCATTCGACATTTTCATCTTTAACCACAAAAGTAAAAAAGCTTTGGAAATAATTAGAAACAATCCTCCCAATAGCTGTATTGTATGAAGTGTACCGTCATCATCACCCAAGCAAGTAATTCTACTTTTCCTTTTCCTGGAAGATGCAGGACATGAAAAAATTTGGTGTTATTGTTCCCTTCTCTCATCCAATCAGTTTTGCCCTCTGTTTCCAAAGAATTTCCTCTCTGAGTAGCCATTCATCAATATTCTGAGATAATTCTCTTTCCTGGGCAACTGTATCAGTATCTCTAGGGAGGGTCCTCAGAGCTTCCAAATTCGTTTTGAAATCATTGAGTTTACACTTAACATCACCAAATGAACTGAAGTTTAATTCCATGAGTGCTGACCCAAGATTTTGTATATTGCTATTGATGTTATCTGACTGTGAGTATAACTGATTCCATGTCCTTGTAACATAATGTTTGAAATTGTGGAACAACTGACTATCATATCAATATGGAAATTAGAAAAACTTTGAATGTCAATAGTAACCTCTTCATTCCCTAAGATAGCTAGACCACCTGCCTTGCCTCTCTAATTCACATGAAATCAGTCATAAAATCCAAGTTGACATCTCAAAGCTTCACATCGTTTAGTCGTTAATTTCGTTTCAGTAAGTTCGACTATGTCTGGGCTGCTGGACGCGAGAATGCGAACTGCTCGAGATGAGCCCATCATAGTATTTTTATTATTCACGGCGAGGCAGCCTCCGCCGATATTTCATTAAACAAACTGGTGGACATTGAAGTGGCCACCACCACTTCTACGAGATTTTCTAAGAGAGTGCTCGTATTAACAGCTCTCAAAAAATGCAATTCTTCTTATGTCAATTGGAACAGTCAGCAGGCCCTAACTTTTGCTTGGCCCCTTTGTGTGATTCAAATTGATCTAGAGTTTTCAACAGTAACTTGCGTCCCTTACACGAATAGTTGGTTATGTTGGGCCGGTAGTTGAGATTAGCAAGGTTTGATTGAGGCCCATATAGTTTGACTCTGTAGGACTTGGGTTGCGGCTAGATAACATGGTCCGGTATAAACAGACAACCAACTCCATTTGTGATTAACGCTGCAATGGTACTTAAAATAATAAAAAGAAAAAGACATACCCCCATGACGCAAATCAATGGTCTCGAAACGCTCTACTGGCGTCCTGGAATCTCGGGGCGTCCGCATCTGGCTGGAAATTGATAATGTGATTCGCCCAGCGCGGCACCTTGTGGCAAATTAAACAAACAATCGAGTTAGTTTATAAAACAGTTTGAAAATAAATATTTAAAAACACAGAAAAACTAATCTCCCGCCAATCAAGCTCAGATCTCAAATAGCGTTGGGATCGAGGGTCCGTACCGGACGATCTCCTCGAGCATCAGTTATAATCGCCGAACTGGCAGCATTTGTATCGGCAGATGGGCTCGTACCACTCGGGCCCGCCAGCATGTCACGCGGATCCAGTGAGGGTGAGCCTGAGAGCGAGTCGATACTCAGAAGAAAGTTCCAGGGATCCGACTCCGTTCTCTCCAAACTCCTGGCCTACTGTGTCTCGGTCTCATCATGTTGTGCGTCTGGGAGATCCTTGCCATACGCAAGAGCGTCTCCCATGTCCCTTGACGGGCGTGGCCGATGAGTTATAATCATAAACAATATCAACATCTCAAATTCAAATTCAACAAGTATCAATATCAACAATCAATTCAACAATATCAACATTTCAATTTCAAATTCGACAAATATCAATTCAACAATATCGAACAATCAAATTGGTGACGTACAATGTTGGTGGTGACTTAGGGCATGTTAGTGGCGTACGATATTGGGTCAGCTAAACTTATATATAATGACCTTCGGTTGGGTCATCAATGATAAATTGAGAATGAAGAGGGGTGGAGGCATTGACATTAGTCTTACAAGTTTTAACACAATTTCTTTTTTAGGGCACACTACAAATTTTGGTCAATAAATCCATCGACCAAAATTTTGGTGGTTAGAGCCAACTCAAATTTGTTATTGATTTCAAAATAGGTATAATAGATTTTCTGTTAATTTTACATTAGTGGGTGGAGAGTAGGTGAATTGTTAGCGGAAAGTACCATTGATATTTCGTTGGTAGTCATGCGCACGACTTTAATATTTAATAACTACTCTTCTGTCACCTACGTCGACGGAAAGTCGTCGTGTTTTCCTTCTCTTTTCCATTGACTACCCATGACGTACTAGAAAAAATAGTTAATCAATTTTCTGTCATCCTAATCGACGGAAAGGTATCGCTGAGTTTCCATAATTTCATGTCCCGTCCCATATAGAACATGAGGCAATTTTCCGTTGTCGTTCTCCACTTGTTGTTGCCAACAAATATTTATTTAATATAATTATTAATGAATTGCCTAACAAGACTAAAACATCTTCGTTTGGAAAAGCTTTGTATGTAGTAATTGTGGTAATCGGATGACCTGCCTTGCACTTTCCTATAACTAGTACTCAACGCACAGTGTAACTTGTGCTCTTTGGCTGTGGTCGAGGAAGCGGTTATCGACTCTAGTACAGATTAATAGGGCGGTTTTCGACGATTTTTGACTCTAGTACAGATTAATAGGGATCACTATTCACATCAGTTGGCGGGTTTCGACGATTTAAAAATACAACCGTCAGCCTTATCCAATATCCGTAACCGAACCAAGGAGTAAAATTGAAAAGGAAAAGTGGCTGAAACGCGCGTCGCTGTGCGCGCCAAATTGATAATTTATAAACCTGCTAAATACTCAGTAAGCGGTAAGCAGGGTCGAACCCAAAGAAGAGCAATCGAGTTGAATTCGTAATAATCTCTCACTAAAGCTAACTTCTACAAGGGGTTTATAAGCGATGTTTTGTTGTCACGACAATACAATACAAATTCCACTACGAGTTTTACTGTGCAAATATGAGAATCAGTTCAAGGCAATGATCATGTGACAAAAAATGCTTGATTCAATGAGATGAAATACAAATAAATTAAATAGTCGTTTTCACTAGAAAGACAACCTACATATTCTTGCTAAAGAAATACGCTCTCCGCTCTAATTAAATAATCTCGCTAAAGATTTATTCAATTCAAATGTTCAATCTACTATTACCCGCTAGAGTATCAAGTAATATAACGAATACGTAGTCAAAACACAATAATCCTTCCACCGTTGGGCTTAATTACTATCATGCAATTTCTACATATCATACAATAATTTCTACTACGTTTCACGGCTAGGCTACACACAATAAACAATTAAAATATGCATTCACACGCAAAAGAACAAAGATAATTCATCTTGTATTTAAATCATGTATAAATCTCACATCATCAAGTCACAATCTCATGCCCCTAAACTAATATAGAATTTAGCTACAATGAGACATAATTACTGAATGAATAAATTTGATTGATGAAATAAATTGTTTGCACAACATGAGTGAAGAACAATACACAAATTAGGAACAAGAACGCAATACAAAAGAGGATCAATTTACTGTCACAAAAGCTGTCCAAATCTGCCCAAACGCTGCTGAATTTCCAGTGTCAAAACCCTTCTAAAACTGATCCAAAAAGCTGTCCCAAATCAGTCCCAAAAGCTTGCAACAAATCTTTTTTTTTTGTGTAAAAACTGATGATAAAAATAGATTGAAATCTGGGTAAAAACCCTGCTGAAATCCCCAGTTCAATCCCCGCTTGTTTCTGTGTAGAAAGGTCCCTTTTATACTCAAAAAACTGACATTTTGGAATTCTGAAAGGCTGATGTTGGGTTCTGAAAAGCTGCTGCTCCTTGGTTTTCGTGCGCCTCGAGCCCCGCGCCTACTTCTCCTTGGTTTTCGTCTGTGCTGCGCTCCTCTCTCGATTGAATTTCTTCTTCATTTGCGTTCTGGACTGGACCTTTGATGGGCAAAGAACAGACAAGTACGCGGAGTCTGAAGGAATTTAAGGTACGCTGAGTCTTAAACAATTTCTGATAATTCAATAGACTCCGGGTAGGAATTTGGCATAGAATCCGCATGTTTCTCTGAACCCTCTTCTGCAGACTGCAGTGACGTGCAACTTCTAGCTCCATTTCGAACGTCTTAGGCTCAGAATTTCAATTTGGTGTAAAGAGAGAAAATGTAGATCTTTGAATCCTCTTTCTATCAAGCTATGATTCACCTCTATCGGACAATTGATGAATTACCAGCAAACTCATGAAGTAGCGAAGGTCAAATCTGCCTTTTTGACGGAATACTCCATAAAATGGCCATTTTAAACAAATTTCTTCTCAAATGCTCTAGATACACCTGTGACATGAAACACTACCAAAAAGTACTATTTCATCATGAAAATATAATCAAGTTATGGGAATTAACAACTCGATGGATCGTATAAATACGCTCCATCAACGACCTACGTGTAATGTTGTTTCATGTTTCAGTCTCAACTCTGAAATAGAGTAGAATGAGTCCAGTCCCCTTTTTGGAGCAGAATCTAACCCAATTCCTATCATCCATCAAACTGTTGATGGTGTTTGATGACTTAGTATATAATGGCTTCCACCGCCACAACTCATAAGCCTTGTCTTTTGAGTTGAATGAGAGTAGAAACCGTAATATGCTAGCTTTTGCACCCGTTTGACGGCTGTCTTTGGTCACCATCCTTGCTATGGGCGCCTTTTAGTACCATTTTCTCAATTTTGAACAACGCCGGTCAACATCAGTCAACGCCGATCAAACGGTGGGTTAAAGGTTGTCAACGCCGATCACCGGGATGGTCAACACCGGTCAAAGGTGGTCAATTGGATGGTCAACACCGGTCAGCGATGGTCACATCGGTCAATGCCCGTCAAAAGTGGTCAACGGCCGGTCAACTGTGGTGAACGTTGCTGTTGTTATTGGATGTTGATAAAGGATAATAAGAGGACAAATGGACGGGTAATGAGCGTTCTAATTATAAGAGGGTGTTAAAGGGTAAGGATATTAAATGAGCGGGTATGGAGAGGATTTTTTTAGGACGGAAATAGGGTAAATTTGACTGGTTTAATTTAGACCACTACCCAGCATATGCATCAATATTTAACTGTTGAATTCTAATTTAATTTGCTAACCAGTAAGAGGAGGATTGCTGCGACTTCCAAATTGCACCAATGAGAAAGCTGCTTCCAGAACCAGAGATAAGTAACCGTTTCGTGAATCTGTGATGAAAAATAATATCAGTTAGTTGCATATTTATTATCACCAACTAGGCAATAAAAAAAATATCAAACATGAGACGCTCATAAAAAACCAGCAAAGACCATCCGCCCATTCTTCAGTGCATATAATAGGCCTGACTATGAACAATTGCGTGCGTACCATAAACCTGGATCTATTCATCACAAGTATAAGACTGAAAAGGCAAGTAGAAGAGCATAGCATTCCCTAGTGCTCTGGTGTCACCGCACATGCTTCTTTTCGGTGCCACCCTGGGTATACACCAGCAAGCATATGATTATTTGCCCCGTGGGAGCCTGTTTTGACTATGAAAGAGATATATGGTATATATCTCTTAAGGATGAATTATGCCTAACTAACAACATGATGGATGTTAAGAAAGCATGCTAGTTTTGGAGATTCCTCACTTGACAATGAGTCGTGACAACACTGCTGGAATAATTTTCATCAGGCTATTTGTAAAACGAGTCGCTGACAACGGTATCACTCCATGCCAAATTGGCAGTGCAGTTAGATTACAAAGATCATTTTTACTAGGTCTCATGACTCATGTTAATCTGCAAAAGATAAGTGACGATAAAATGAGATATAGAAGATAACTAGTAATATCAAGATATATGAAGAGATGCACTTGACTTGCCCAAAACTTAACTTACTGAAACAAATTCTCCCTAAAAGAGTAACAAGGGTTCACATAGAGCAGTTAATACTATCAGCAACACATGGAGTGGGACATGAACATTAAACAGCATTAAAAAGTTTATCGCTAAGTAAAAATGCTGGCGACAAAAAGCTTAGTTTTTTGTTTTTAATAAAACAAGCGCAAAATAAATATTCAAATTACTTTAAATGATAACAGATTTACCTGATGTTTTTTTAATAAAACAGTGACATCAGGGCCACCAGCACCGTCTTCAAGACTTCAACATAGTTTGAATCTGTTTTTCCAAAATCAGTACATAAAGTGGTAATGAATAATTATTCAGATGCAATTCAAAGTACCGAGCCTAATGATTACCAAGCAGTGGAGTATTACTGAGGCCTCCAGCACTGCAAGATGTTACGAGGTCAGACATGGGAATTCCAGCATCGGCTAATGCCAAAGTTGCTGCATTGACGCAGGCTGATCTTGTACCTATATCAAAATCACCAAAAAGTATGATGAAAGAAAGAAATACATTGTGAACTGGTCATATGTTGCTTTACTGGACGGGAAAAGAAGGCATATACCCCCATCTGCTTAGAGAACTTGCACAAAGATGTCATAAATGTGCGATTATAGATTTATAAAGGCGGAAAAAACTGCAGGTTAACCTGGGAGAGGGGCATCAAGTGGGTCAATATGCATGTTTCCATTGTCTGCCAGATAACAACTGATATCTCTGTCGACCGCCTACGCATAAACAGGCATGATAAATCTTAATGCATCAGCAGTGAGAACCAAAACAGTAAAATGCTAAAATGATTACATAAAGCAGCAAAGACTTCCATCTAAGCTGTAAAAGAGAAGAATAAGAAGACAGGATAGAATGGTGAACCAGTCACCCTTGGGTTTTCTCATACGATCTCCAGTGCTGAAATTTGACATATTATACCCACAACACACCTAATCACATAGGAAAATCAATCACTATCAAAAGATGGAATCGGTTTCTAATACCAGAGCTTGGTCATTCAATTGCTGACTTCGATTCTGAACCTGTAAAGGAAAACAATTATCATTCATCAACGTCATATAACAGCCTCATTATCAAAATAATATTCTGTTTATAATTGAGCCACACAATCAAGCTGGTCTAACACAACATGAAGTAATCAAACATGTGCTAATTTTCAAAAGGGTGAATTCAATTAAGATGGTGAATCCACGCAATCTTAATATTCACTTTAGGACCATAAACAGCAGCTATACCTTCGGTGTTGCACCAAACTTCCACACCAAATCCGGCTTGTACATACTACTCACCGGCGCATTATACAGGTGAACCCAACAGTTGAGCAACATTCAATAATAAACATAAATTTGAAAAATAGACTTGTTATACCTTTGCTTTATGTGCGGATTCATCAACTCGTTTCCTCCAACTTTATTTCCTTCTAGATAACCTGTGTTTTTATTAAATAGTCGCCCATCGTCATCCATCGCAGGTACTCGGGATTAGAAGCTACGAACTCCTGAAGAATATGTATCCAAAAGAAAATACGTAAAGTTTAAGAAATGGCAAATAAAATATGACATGGATAGCTGTGATAGAAGGATGTGAAAGGGTGGTTGGCCATGTTGCTGACTTGCTGATAGTGCTGTTTCGCTTCATATTCTTGACTTAAGCTCCCCTCATATTTTTCTCTTCTTTCTTTCCTTCTGCTTCATATCTTTGTTTGCATTGCTGCATCAGTAACATATAAAATTCAAACTACCACGACATTCAGAATCGAATCCAGAAAGCTCAAAATCATACTATGTTTAGCCAAAGCTCTTTTACTCATCATACGTTCGAAATCAATAAAGACAAGCCACAGTGTAAAACCCAAAAAATGGAATGCCTAAAGAGCCTAAAACTCAGAAAATGTTAAGTTATAAAAAAAAACTAAACATATCAGCATAGACAGCAAATCGAAAACTCAACCTTCAGATTATATTTTATTGGCTCACAAGTAGTTTTTCACAAGTAAAAAACCATGCATAAAAATCATGGAACATATTGGCCCAGCTAGAGTCAGAGTCCTAACCTGATTGCCAGCAGTCTGGTAATTTTTTTTGCTTTCTGGTAACATAATAAGGATTATATACTAAATAAGCCTGTATGTAGATCTACAAATGTAATAAATTAAAGAACGAAATTGGATGAGTCAGAGTCCAAACCTGGTTTCCAGCGAGAGGGATTGATTCCACTTCCAGATGGTCTTTGGTAAAACCTGACTTTTGGCACTCGAAGACTTGAATCTCGTAAACGCCTACCTTATATATAAAGTAAAAACGAAAAAATATCTGCAATTTCCACAGGGTGTATATAAGAATGCCAATCATTTAAACCCTTCACCTGAATCCTTCAACAAAACTACGGATTGAGCTCAACAACAAAGAGGACTGGCCGAATGGAAATATATACACACGCACATGGCTCACCTGTCATGGACTGAACTTCGCTTCTATAACCAGATTAAGTTTCACTCCTATATGAACCATCTCCTTGCAACTCTCCTCATTCACATTTTTCTACAAAAGCTCAAAATTTTAAACTTGAAGAGATGTTAGCAAGAATGGTGGAAGGATGAGGAAGTTCTCCATGTCAATAACAACATGAAAAACTCAGATAGAAACTATGACAGTTGAATACTTGCCGAGCGAAACAGCTTGCCCTTAAGCGCCGCACTCACACATGAGTAACAGTGATACACTTCTACTGCTGCACGGGCATCCGAAAGGCATAAAGATCAAAAGCCTCAGTATGAGCACATGCATCATTGAAATTTATACTATGTTCTAAAAAATACTGGCAATTTGCAATATGTGTTCACACTTGAAGGAAAAGTGTACAAAAACCCATTTTCCTCGATCTTCTGATTGGGAGATGGGTCATAGTGCAAGGCGAAGTGTAAGACAAGTCTCATTCCAGAAATTTCATTTCTTTTGAGACAAGTGCTTCCGATATAAGAGATGGAGTCACCAATTGAATCTGAAAAGAAATTTTACACTTGTTGCATGTGTTATCATAAGTAACTAGATGATAAATAATTTTCAGTCATGAGATGCTCAGGTTAAAAGTGAAAACTCACAACCAGATCATTCAGTGTGCAGTTCCTCGTGGTGGCAGTATTACATGTGGTTCCTCCAGGGTTAGGCTTCCGAACATAAATATTGATAGACATTCACACCCGGTGGGAGTCGAACCCACAGCCTCTTGATCAGAAGTCAAGCGCCTTATCATTAGGCCACGGGTGAAAACTTCAGCATATTATCATTTATTCCAGAGCTGCGAAAAACGGAGTGGGGTCGAAGCAACTAACCAGGTGTGAGATATTACAGTGAATTAGGCAACATGGGAAGATAATCATGAAAAAAAGTGCAAGGTATTTGTTATTCAAGGGGCATGACCAAATGAACTACGAAGCAGAAAGATATCACCTGGTGCAAGACAGACTTGAAAGTCTAATGGCCCAAGAGAGTAAGAGACATTTGAAACAAGGACTTGTTTACTGTCTTCGATCCCGGAACAACTACTTCCTCTTGAGACTGACCGTAATGAAGAAAAACTGCTCACACTTCTCACTTTCACTAGAATCTAATAGGCACCTGGTTTTTGGCTCGAGAGTCGAGACTGAAGATTCCTACAAGGCATGACACTAGTAAGAAGATTCCTGCTGAAATATAGTAGAAATGAGTCAAGTCCCCTTCTTGGCGAATCAAACTGGAAGTCACACTATATACGTATCTCACTAGAGAAATTTCATCCCATTGTGAAACAAGGGATGCCAAAATCAGAAACGGAGCGACGATTTCAATCTGAAATGAAAACTGCAATCAAGTCATGATTCTTTTGGCAAAAAAGTTCATTCAGTGCATACTTCTACGGTAATATATGGTCAGACTAACAATGACATCATTCATACCATCAACCTGGATGCATAATCACAAATGTAAAATAAGGAAATGGAATGCATATGAGTATAAACTTTCCTGATGCAGTGTTGTCCAACGATAGGAGACGCTGTCATCAGTACACGAGTGTCTTTTTCTTGACACATTGCGTAAAACGATCGAAATATGATTTCCCCCTCATTTTTCAGCATTCGCCGGCTTGAAATCATGCCATTCGCCTTATAGAGACTGAATGCACAAGCACGGGCCGTTAACTAAGCTCATAAAGCAGCAGCACAGAACAAAAAATGAGGTATAATAAATCATAAAACAAAACATGACTACATAAATAAGAATATCAGTCTGCATTCCACATCGGAGCCTTAAACCAGCCATACCGACTTGTAACGAAGTTACTCCGCGTAGTTCCTTGTACCCGGATCTCGAATTAGCCTGCAACAAATTACTTGAGTAAGAATGATTAGCAACCCTTGCGAGGATAAGTTGAAAAATGATGCACATAACCTCACTCACATTTGAAATGAAGTACTTGACTACCCAAATAAGGGTCACATAGAGACAATAATCTACCACCGAAGGAGCGGAATAGGTTTTAAAATCCTTCTTGATCTAGCTTGATATAAAAAGATAACGTAAATATCAAAATTTCATTGAGTGCATACGCAGAGTCATCAGAGATGTGGTTGAGTTATTAGCGATATTTGCAGCAAGACATCCGATGTAGTTAAAACATTATAAAATGAGAATAATGATTACCTCAACTCGATATCCTTTCACATACACATTGACAAACACCAAGAAATCTGACATTGAGCTTTGCTGAAAACTTATGAATGCATGGCTTCAACATGAAGAAGCTAAGTAGCAATGCCCGAAATTTCCTGGCATCCCAGTTTGTAGAATGCTAAAACATGTGTCTTGACATTGATAAAACAATGCACTGTAAGAAAAAGTTCAAACTATGGTAATAGAACTACTGAAGCTGAACAACCCATTTCACAACATTCAATAATAAACATATATTTGAACAACATTTAATGATTTAATAATAAACATATATTTGAACAATAGACTTGTTGTACCTTTGCTTATGTGCGGATTCAATAACTCGTTTCTTGCATCTTTATTTCCTTCAAGATAACCGGTGGATTTATGAAATAGTCTCTCATCGTCACTCATCACAGGTACTGAGGATTAGAAGCTACGAACTCCTGAAGAATATGTATCCAAAAGAAAATACGTAAAGTTTAAGAAATGGCAAATAAAAGATGATATGGATAGCTAGGATAGAGGGATGTGAAAGGGTGGTTGGTCATGTTGCTGATAGTGCTATTTCGCCTCGTATTCTTGACTCACGCTCCCCTCATATTTTTCTCCTCTTTCTTTCCTTCTGCTTCATATCTTTGTTTGCATTGCTGCATCAGTAATATATAAAATTCAAACCACCATGACATTCAGAATCGAATCCAGAAAAGTCAAAATCATACTTTCGAAATCAATACAGACAAGTGTAAAGATCAAAAGCCTCGGTATGAGCACATGCATCATTGAAATTTATACTATGTTCTAAAAAATACTGGCAATTTGCAATATGTGTTCACACTTG
>JAWWMW010083462.1:0-12546 GCA_035048345.1 Echeveria elegans
AAAATAGTCGATTATTTGGACACCTAATTGCTTATATTCTTCGGTTTTATCATATAATATCAATCAAATTCTACACTTACATTGTCATTTCAGGTATAAAACACATTTTATGATGATTGTAGAAGCTGAGAGAAGAACATAGCAAAAACGAGAATAAAAGGAGTGAAAACGGCGATTTTTTGACCTTGCGGACCTTCAGGCCTTGTGAGGCTTTCACAGAGTGCATATGACATCCAATTGAGACGAAACGAAGTCCGTTGGAAAGATAACTTAAAGGTCTACAAATCTTATGTTTACTACAAGGACTGATTCGGACTTTAAGATGGCCAAAATGGAGCATAATGCAAGAATTCGAGGAAAGGAAGCTAAAAACTAAAGCGCTTGAAACAGAGGATCATGCGGCACCCTTTGAATTTTATATGCGGACATGACTGTAATTTATAGGAATTCTATAAATTTTGCTCAATTACTCTTAGGTGACTTTAGTTTAACTGTCATGTCTACGAGAATAGCTCATTCACATGCTTTGTTTTTAACGCAACCAGGCATAATACGATAGTCAAGTTTTAAGTGTGGAGTCACCACCCTCGAAAAAAAAGAGTTATTAAACTTGAAGAAAAAAATATATATATATATATATATACAAATATTGTTGTTCCATTCAAATACCGGGGATTAGGAAGGAAAATCATATTTATATATTTACGACTTCCTCCTCGAAAGTATTTGAATAGGGCGCAAATGAAAAAAAATGAAATAAGAAGGTGTTAAAAGTTTGCTCCACTTAAATCTTGATCGTATGCCTAGTTTGCACAATTATTAAGCATGCTTGTGGATGTTTTATTTGAATTGATTGATATTGAACGGCTAAGGGACGACCCTTGTATGCATATACGTGAGAATTTGAGAGAATTGCAAGATGTCCAGTTATGTTATGAACCAAGACTCCTCTTCCTCTTACGTGCTACGGTCCGTTGCATAGCGCTCGGGTACGAGTCTAATGTTCTAAACCTGTGGACTAGCCCTAACCAGCATAAGCAAAGAACTTGGTGACTTTCTTGCGTGTAGATAGCCTGTGTTAAATAATCATGCTTGATGTTTTGTGTTAAAGTCATTGTTGAGCAACTGCTAGTATTTGGATATCTTATTCATGATTGCATGACTGTCTGTAGCTTGGGAGTGAAATGACCCGAATGTTTGTCTGAAATGATTGATGAGTACAAGTTGAATTTTGAGAACAATGAAAATAACATGCTTAATGAACTTACTTTTATGTTAATTGCATATGGATGATTGGTATAAGGAATTGTGAGTATTCCATTTTCTGACAACTCTCACGCACGGGGCTATAACTCATCCGCTAGGGTAGCCTAGGAGTTTAAAGGCTTAATGTTTGCGCTAAATGCATTCGTGTCATCTACGACAGTGATATAGGATAGTTTAGTTTATCTAAATCAGATAACTAAGTTTTATTCTTGTTCGGGACGAACAAGTTTTAAGTGTGGAGTGTTTTGATAAGTGAAAAACATATTTATTATTTCCATACTGTTTCACTCATATTTTCTCTAATTTAGTAGTAAAATATATCGTTTGTGATACTCTTGATGATGTTTCAGGTCTAAAATATGATTATCGTGACTTTGAGGAGTCTAGAAGGAAATATTGCAAAAATAGAGCAGAAAATGGACAAAAACGGCAGTTTTTGGACAGTCTGGACCTTCAAGGATTTAGAAGCCTCCACAAGATTCATCTATTGTTCGATTGAAGTGAAACAAGATGCATTAGAAAGCTAACTCAGATACCTACAACTTATATGTTTGCATCAAAGATGGATGCGCGTCGTTTTACGCATCAAATTTGAATTTATAATACCTGCTAAGCACTCAGTAAGCGGTAAGCAGGGTCGAACCCAGAGGGGAGCAAACAGTCTTACTTTGCAAAAAGCTACAACTAAAGTTAATTCCTAAAGGGGGTTTTTTGTAAAATTTGTTTGTGAACGCGAAAGTAAATAAAACGGTTTTACTAATTCAGAGAAAATATCAGTTTAGAGAATTGTTCATGCAACCAGTAATCATCGACCACATATATCATGCAACATTGAATTAAAACAGTTGTTCTCGCTAAAGATACAACCTACGTACACCCGCTAAAGTAATACGCTACCTATCCTAATTAGATAATCTCGCTAAAGAATTACCTAATTTATATGTTCAATCCATTATTACCCGCTAGAGTCTCAAGCAGATATAACAATTACGTAGTCAAAACACAATAATTATTCCACCGCTAGGCTAAGTCACTATCATGCAATTCTTACGTATCACATAATAATATTAATTGAGTTTCACCGCAAGGCTACGCACAATAAATAATTAAAGCATGCAATACAATGCAAGAACAGGAATAATTAAACATACAAGTAAATTAAGCGCAAGTCTCATACTGTAATGTTGCAATCACAATTCCCCAAACTGAAAATAAGTTTAGCTACTAAAAGACATTGTGTTGAAATAATAAAATTGAGTTGATGAAATTAACAGAGTAACAAACAGTGCTGAAATACTAGAAGAATGTTGTTGGCCGTCTCTACCGCTCAGAGCTTCCGGGCTGAAGAGAATAACTAATTTTCCAAGTTATGAGTTCATGTTTTACCTAGCGCCCTTGCTCTTTATTTATACTGTTACACAAGTCCTAATTTAGCAAGGAAATATTACCCTAGTAAGAATAGGAAAATCCAGAAATTAGTAATTCTCTGGTTTTTGGGAATCCAGGCTGAATTGGAAATCTCGTCGCTGACGTCATGCTGACGTCATCCGATACGGTACGCGGACATTCAGTGAATTATAGTACGCAGACCTTCATATATTTTCTGAAAATTGCCTTCATGTCCGCGTACTGAAATTAGCCAGAGTCCGCGTGGTAATCTGGTCATTTCCCTTAGTCTCCTTCATTGTTCTAGCTCATTTGGCCTAGCGATCAGCTTCATAAATAGCGTCATTTAGCTCCAATGTGGTCTTAATACACCTGCGGTACGAAACACTATCAAAGAGTAATATTTAATATCAAAAGTATACTTAATTTATGGGAATTAATGACTCGATGGATCGTATAAATACGCTCCATCATTCCACAAGAGGTGGTTTACATGAAGTTGTTCCCTTTTTCTCTCTCGGATAAGGCTAATGATTGACTAATCAATCACGAGCCGATAACATTTCGCACTTGGGAGTCGTTAGCCCAAGCTTTCGTAAAACAATACTTCCCACCAGCTAAACCAAAAAAGATTCGGGATAGAATTAGTAAATTCGTCCAATTTGACGATGAATCTTTTTACGAAGCTTACGAACGCTTTCACAATTTACTACGTGACTGCCCGCTTCACGGATTTAAAAAATGGGAATTGCTATCCGCATTTTACGACGAGATGACCAAAAATGCGCGCGCGAATGGATCAAGTCAGCGGAGGTGGAATAATGGAATTGACTCCTACCCAAGGATTCTATATCATCGAGAGAATCGCAAGGAATAACCATCAATGGGGTGGAGAGCGCAATCACCTAAAGAAAGAGGAATACGCTTTGAAATCAAAGCAAAATTCTAAGGAAATTTTTGACTCGTTTGTCAAAACAGTCAAGTCTCTCGCGCAATTGTCGAAAGACTACACGCCCAGAAAAGAAGAGAGCAACAACCGTTCTACGAATCTAATGAAGTGCAAGAAGACTCGAGAGGAATCAATCAAGGAGAAGACGTGAACTACATCGCGCAAGGATACAACAAACCCTACGTACCTCAACCAAGGCAAGAACGTTCGAATACGAATAAACCTCAATCATGGAATTAATACAACATGCCCCAAGGTCAGCAAATGGCGCAGTACCAAGGAGGAAGTCAGCATAGGGGACAATAGTTTAACAGCCCAAACAACGATCAAGCTTACAATCCAAAACAAGAGGAACCGTCGCTAGCTCAACTGATGAACCAAATGATAACCACGCAAACGCAGATGCTAACAACGCAAGCCCAGCAAGGTAAGGACATTCAATTCCTTACCGCCGAACTCCAACAGGAGAGAGCAGCCCGGAAGATGCTGGAGACTCAACTCGCCCAACAAGTTTCTAGCTCGTCTGTAAATTACCTTCCCAACTGGACGTAAGAGGCTCTGACGTGAACAAAATTACTCTTAAGAGTGGCAAGGTCAACGAAGAACCAACGCAAACAAGGAAAGTCCCAAGTTCAGATGATGTAGGGAAAGAACTACCTGAGAAGGAAAAAGAAGCTGAAGAGGAAGAAGAAGCACCTTATGTCGCCCTTCCAGCATATGTACCACCAGTCCCTTTCCCACAAAGATTAGTGAAAGCGTCGGAGAAGGCAAGCTTCAACAGGTTTGCAGAAATCCTACAAAACTGCACGTTATGCTCTCATTCTCAGAGGTAGTTTCTCAAATGCCAACTTATGCAAAATTTTTAAAGGATATTACTACGCATAGACGTGAGTTGAAGAGTGTAGACCGTGTGGCTTTAGATGCAAACTGCAACGCTGTCATTCAACATAACGTGCCTAGAAAAGCAAAAGATTTTGACTCTTTCACTATTTCAATTTCGGTAGGGGACATTGACATAGAAGATGCCTTGTGTGATTTAGGGGCTGGGATTTCCATTATGACATACACCCTTTATGAAAAATTGAACGTATGAAGGGTAGCAAAAACACCCTCATCATTAGACTAGCGGATAGGTCAAAAAGAGTGTCATTTGGTGTCTTAGAGGATATGCCGGCAAAGATAGAAAACTTTTACATTCCTGTAGACTTTTATGTCTTAGAAATGGATGATAACCCGCACGCTGAAATTCCTGTTATATTGGGTAGACTTTTTCTAAATACGGTTAAGGCACTAATAAACTGTGGTGACGGAACTATAGAACTGAACTTAGGGAAAGAAAAGATAAAATTCCAGCTTTCTAAAATGCTGAAATCTCCAACATGTTCTATGGATTGTAATCGAGTCAAACTTTTAAGTTAGTAAACTAACATTTGATGAGGGTGAGTTGTTGAACTTGGACTGCAAAGAAGAAACATATGAAGGGTTGCTGAAAATCGAGGAAGTCAACGAAGGAAAGCCGCAAAGTAAGGAATTCGGCGTGGAATTGAAGTTTCTTCCCCCAAATCTAAGGTACGAATTCTTAGGAGTAGAGAATACCCTTTCGGTGATTGTTAATTCTGCATTAAACAAAGATGAGACATCTAGACTGCTGCATGTTTTACGCACACATAAAATGCTATATGACATTCAATTGAAGATTTAAAATAAATTAGTCCAAGTGTGTGTATGCATCGTACCATATTAGACCACTTCAATGCATGTTTGTTCAACATACCAACCGAGTCAATCTACCATTTGGGTCATGGTTCAATGGGTCGAGCCGATCGATTCGGTCCGATTCTTATAACACTGGACAAAAGAACCCTGAAGTGTTTTAAGTATCTGTTCTTTAGTATGTACATGACACGGGCTACTGAAAAAATCACCAAATCCCTGTCAAAGGCTAATCTTTTTGTGAGCATCATGGCTCTTAGAGACTTTGTGTGGAAATATTTTTATCAAGTTGAACATGTATGCTTGATATAGTTGGGTGAATCAATTCTAACCCATCACTGAGTCATATCATGCCTGAGACAGTAGACTGAGTCAAGCAAAGTTGCTCCTCAACAAGCTCCACGTCATCAACCAGCATGGAGATCGAATCTTTATCTTTAGCAATCATATAACGATCCGAATATTTAGTGATATGGAGCGCAACAAGAATTCGGATTTACATCAATCAAGTATATTGCCTAATCATTATCAAGAGGCAATCACGATGCTTATCAAGGATGAAAATCAAACTTTCCTTATCTGTTTCAATCAATCATGTATTTTGGAAGGTGAATCAGATGCTTGCCAGCTAAGCTATCTCACCAATATAAATAAGCATTGATCTCCACCATCATAGAGATCCAAAATTACAGAAGCTAAACACATATTATCGACGACAATCTGATCCATAATTCCGATCGTTCTATTCTTCACGACAAGGCGAACCTTAGAAGAACGACTACAAGTTTATCAAGATACATTCAGACTGATCTTGGTTGACAGAGACGAAGTACACAGACACAGGATACTTCAGGCTGAGTCTGAATTGGTGGATATTAAGACGGGGTCTTGAATCTGAGAACCGAGGTTGTCTCAGATCCTCTTCATTAGAAAATTCTTAACTCGAACATTACTCATTGTAAGTATTGTGTAAGACTTTTATTATTAGTGAATTATTTCCACCGCGCTTGAGGAGAAGTCCCCCAGACTAAGCCTTAAAGGAGCCGAACTGGGTAATCAAAATTTGTGTCAATTTACTTAATTTATGTTGAATTAACACACTGTGTCAAGTTGCGTTGATACATGTCTCACGCGTTTGAATCATAAACTAAATTGATCAAGCAATTCCACTTTTAGTTGGGGTTGCACAAAATTGGTCTGGACTGGAATTTTTCGGTCCATGTCCGGTCCCCGGGTCACATTTTTATTTTTGCGATCCCGGTCCAAATTTGAAAAAAAAATCAAAGAAACAATTCAGGTTTCCGATCCACACCCGGACCGGAATACCCAGGTCCGGCTCATTCCCCGAGTCGTCCCTCTCTGAAATTTTAGGTTCCAATCCACCCGGACCAGGAAAATACGGTCCTAGTCACCCGGATGTGCACCCCTACTTTTAGTAGCAATTGCATATGTTATTGTTGTTGTTTGTATACTAACTAATGTGTTAACATAAATTATGTAATCCAATTCGTGATTCAAAATCTGGAAATGGACAGGATACAGAATGACAATAATTAATTTTTCCCAAGATAAACAATATCGCTATCAAAGAAGGGTTTTTTGGAGACATCAAATTATCTTATGACAGAAGGACCATATCTCAACAATTGATTTTGATTAAATCAATGATTAAGATTAAAATATTTTTAAATTAAAATAGGAGATGAATTAGCACAAAACACGAGGTGAATACAAAATACGGGGTGATTGAGATTGTAAAGTTATCAATCTCAACCATTGATTTAATCAAAATCAATGATTGAGATTTGATCCTTCCGTCTTCAGATAAATTTGTGATTCTAAAAGAACCTTTCTCTGTCACCATGTATCAAAGTAGTGCGGTGGTTTAACTTAATTATTTTCTCTCTTTTTTTTAAATAATCTTGCTGGACTATACACTTTGGAATTCATATCTTGGAGTTTAAGTTTTTGTCACTTTCAATAGCTGATAAGGTCGTGTTGAGCTGGTGATTAAAGTTGTGCTTTTTAGGCTTTTTGTATAGTCTTTTCTCTGTTGCTCATTGATTCTGATTATGATTGTGTTGTTTGAATTTTCTGGGTTTCATTTAAAACCCAGTGAAACAGTTTTAAGATGCATTCCCACAATCCCACATTAATAAATACCCAACTGCTAGCCATCTTGCTTAATGATTGTTTAGCTTAAAATAAAATTATGAAAGAAAATTGTTTTAATAAATATGTGTTGATATTCAGTTCATTGCAAATAACTAATATTTCTTTCTTTGGGCTGTCTGTTTGCAGCTTCATACATGTTTACCCTTGGCGTGAATCTGCCATTCATCTACCCGAGTTCGGAGAGGTTCAAGGTTGGTGCAATAGAGGCCTCTCATGTGATGAAGGTAGACTGGGACTGCTGTCAAGGCATTCTTCATCACGTCCATCCTCTTTGGACTGCGCCCAAATGACACTGTAGAAGCCAGCAACAATGAACAAAGAACCAACCAAGCTTCCCAAATGTAGAGTGTCCCCCAGAAATATAGCGCTAAAAAAGGCGGCAACAGCGATCCCTACTGGCTTAAACATGGCAACAAAAATTGGGCCTTTCTGGACTATGCACCAAGTCTGTATGCAAATTGAAATGACACTCCCAAAGACAGCCTGAAAAATTCAGTCAAGGAGATAATATTCAGTATAAATCAGACCATGATGCTTATTGCCTTGATATTGTAGTTGTATTACTCACTGAATAAACGACCGCACCAAGTTCAATGTCAAGCCTTAACTTCCAAGCATTTGGGTCGCGCTCCGCAATCAGAGAAATCACCGAGCACTGGATTGTTCCAAACAAGCAGTTGTAAAACACTACTGTCATCTCAGATGGATATCCTTTCAAAACCGTTGCCTGCAGGAAAAAAAGTCTTTACAAGATTAAGTAAGACAGAATCCAAAATTTAAGTGGTAGTAAAAACAACTCTTTCGGTGCAACGCAGTACCTGAAGAATGTTCCATGTTGCGAGAGACAGCCCAGCAATAGCAAAGAAAAAACCTCCTACAACCCAGTTACTGGTACTTTCCAGGTGTGGCAATAGATCCATGACTAATTTAGAGTGCCAAAGTGAGGGACCTTTGTAGAAGACCACGATTAAGGCCCCAGTAATCGAAACAATGGTACCCAAGATCTTAATCTGGCTGCTTAGACTCTGTAGTCTCACTTTCTCCATTCTGATGCATTCAACATTTTAGTTTCACCATACATACTTAAACAAAAATCATTTGGTATAAAGGTTGATCATTTATTTAGTGTATAACCTGAAGATCACCGCAAGTACGAATGTGTAGGCTGGAAGGGCATTGCTCATAGCTGATCCAAGTGTCGGTGAGCTATAGTTTACCCCGGTGAAAACACAGTTCTGGACAATTGTTATCCTGCAAATTTGGAAGGAAAAAGAAGAAGAAAAAAAAAAACTACATTATACAGCACAGAAACTGTGCAACGCAAGAATTTCGGGAACAAGCTAATAATGAGATAGAGTAAGAGGTACACAAGATAATGACATACCCAGTAAGGCCCAAGAGAAATAATTTAGCCAGAAGCTGAAGAGTGATTGGTGGTGGCCTTTTGATACTGAAAAAACAGCAGATGAGATCAGATCGAGATGAAAAATTGAGGGTTATGGTTTACAACAAACAAGACCTGTAGTAGCTGCTGCAGTACGGCAAGAGAAGGGTGGGGAAGAGGATGAGAGTTGCAAGGGCATTTGAGTAGACAACAAACACAAAGTGACTCATTCCTTGAGACATTGCTGACTTGCTGAGTGTGGTCAGTCCAACATCTAAGCATTCAGAAGCCACCATGGCTGCAAATGGTAGCAAGTTTATCAGCCATCGCTTCATCCCCATAATTACCAGTCCATTTTTCTTCTTCCCGTCCTGGATGTGAATTATGAAAAAGATGATCTCTCAACCGAAATAACCCACCCACTGCCAAAATTTTGGGGATCTCAAAACTGGTCTCCTTTACTGTGGTTGACCTGCTCCTGCTCCTGCTCTTGCTCTGCTCCTGCACATGTTTTTTTTCTGGATTGAAAATTTGTGTGCTGAAAACATCGGTATGTTTTATTTTATACTAGCGTTCTGCCCGTCGTCAAGACGGGAATCGGGACTGATTCTTATTGCATCGCTTTATAAATCTCTTCCGAAAAGGTGTCATTCAATTTTTTTTCCTATGTTTTCATTCAATCCCACTCAATTTTTCAAACATTACACGCTCTATTTTGTAATTTTTAATTTTTAATGGATCGAGTCGGACCCGTGTGAGATGTTTTGAGCCTTTACTTGTATTAATGGTAACTTGGTAATTATTTGTAGAATCAGGGGTAATTTGGGCAACACATATTTGATGATATGTTGATGGTACTATTCTTTTATATGAATAGATTTCAATAGAGATTATATAAACAAAAGACTAGTAAAGGAACCATTAAACATTAAATTACAAAAAAAAATCATAAAATTTTAAAGTTTTAAAGTTTGCAAAAAGGCACCAGTGCTAACATTTTTTTAATATTTTCAAAAAAATTCAGAAAACAAATGTAAAAAAGCAACACATTTAGCTATACTTTAAATATAGTTTTATGCATTATGGATTTTTACGGATATGTTTGGGTAATTTCCCCCTTTTAAACCAATGTACATGCTTATTTTTTATGTGATGTCTTCTTAAATAGAAAAAAATTACTCATACCATAAAACTTTCCTAGAATCCCATGTCTGTTTCCCAAATCTTTCTGAAAGGTCACATAGTAAATTTGCCATCCAACGCGTGTATCTTCGCAATTTTGTAATAAGTGACTATGAAGCCACTAAGAAACATCAAAGTGATGTTGAAAATTTATGTATTTGTCGAGGTGGTTTGGTAAAATTTATGCATTCATAGAGATGGTTTAGGGAACATACAAATCCATACAAGTTGTTTAAAGAAAAAAGTTCTTTCTTAACTTGTTAGACAAGACATTGTGAATTCCACGGGCTTTCTTTCCGTTGATGAAAAGTTGTCTAGGTAGCTTTGGAAAAATTTGGGTAACAGCTGGGTGGTTTTGAAAAGTCCAAGATATAAAGAGCAAAACTCATATGTTATAAGAGGATCTGTGTTGGGAGATTGAGGGAATTAGAGTATGGTGGCAGGAAAATGAGGAGGGGGAGGAGAAGAGAGAAGAAGAGGGGGCACTACAAAAAAAAACGTCGTTTTGCGATCACAAATTAGCGACCAATCTAATATGGTCGTTAATTAGCGACCACGTAATCGCTAATGTCAAATTGGACGTTATTTTGGGCGCGAAACGTTGGCAGAAAATATTAGCGGACCACTAATTTAATTTTTTAAATAAAAATTAGAATTAAATTAACGACCACATGGTCGATAATATATATATTTTTGATAATTCAAAATTAATTTTAAAATATTTTAAAAATAAGAATTAAATTAGCGACCACGTGGTAGTTAATTTAATTTTTTTTGATTTTTTTGATAATTCAAAATTATATTTAAAATATTTTTTAAAATAAGAATTAAATAAGTGACCACGTGGTCGCTAATTTAATTCTCATTTAAAAAAAATTAAATTAGCTACCACGTCGTCGCTAATTAGAGACCACGTGGTAGCTAAATTTTCATCAATTTTTTGTGTTTTTTCTCGTTTTGAGCCTTTTAATATCTGAATCATTCTTTGAACCCAACATATAAATCGTAGCATTTTGGAGCACCTTTACGACAGATTTTGTTTCGCCTCCATCGGATCAACGACGCGTCTTCTAGAAGCATTTAATGTACACATTAGAATTCCTCTAAAAGATGACGCATGTTGCGCAACGCATTAAATGCTTCTAGAATATGAATCGTTGATCCGATGGAGGCGAAACAAAATCTGTCGTAAAGGTGCTTCAAAACGCTACGATTTATATGTTGTGTTCAATGAATGATTCAGATATTAAAAGGCTCAAAATGAAAAAAAAAAACACAAAAAAATCAAGAAAATTTAGCTACCACGTGGTCTCTAATTAGCTACCAGGTGGTCTCTAATTAGCGACCACATGGTAGCTAATTTAATTTTTTTTAAAATAAGAATTAAATTAGCATTTTAAATTTAATTTTGAATTATTAAAAAATTGAAAAAAATTAAATTAGCTACCACGTGGTCGCTAATTTAATTCTAATTTTTATAAATATTTTAAAATTAAATTTGAATTATCAAAAAATCAAAAAATCAAAAAAAATATTAGCGACCACGTGGTCGCTAATTTAATTTTAATTTTTAAAAATATTAAATGAGCTACCACGTGGTCACTAATTTAATTTTTATTTTTTAAAAAAACTAATTTTTTCCGCCAACGTTTCGCGCCCAAAATAGCGTCCTATTTGACATTAGCGACCATAGTGGGTTGGTCGCTAATTTGTGGTCGCAAAATGACGTTTTTTTGCAGTGGTTGGTTAAGTTTGTTACGAATTTTTGATAGTGAAAACAAGCCGACAATGAGTTTGTTATACCAGGCTGTTCATAAGACTAGGGAGGAGATGGACAAAAGGTTTGTGAGGAATAAGATGAGAGTACAACCCTATTTGGAGATACTGGATAAGTGATGAGACTTTCAACTCCGAAAAAATCTCCATGATGCAGGCTTTTTTCCTAATCCAACTATTCGTTTTGATGACAATGAGTTTCAAGCACACGAAATCACCATACCAGGAGTTTTAAACGTCATTAAAAGGTATATTTAAATGTCTCATTTGTTTCATTTATTTGATTTTGCATACTTGTTCAATACATTCTTTCATATTTATTATATTGTTTTGCTTCATTGATTGTTTTTTTTTGTTTCAAGGTACTCTCAAGGGGATGCTGAATTGTTGTCTAAATTGACATATGAGATGAGAATGTTTAAAGATGTTGAAGGTGATTTCGGAAGAAGATCAGCAATCCTAGACCGAAAGATTGTGTTGCTGGGTAACATTACATTTCCAAATTACTCATTAAGTTAACAACCTTTATATGAATCTATATTATATTATTATGTAACTTCAAGATCAATGGTGGGAGTCATATGGAAATGATGCTCCGAATTTACGGAAATTGGCAATTCGTATTTTGAGTCAGACTTGTAGTTCTTCGGGGTGTGAGCGAAATTGGAGTGTGTTCGAACATATTCATTCAAAGAAGAGAAACAGATTAGAGCAT
>JAWWMW010083489.1:0-12541 GCA_035048345.1 Echeveria elegans
TTTGAGCCTGTGTATTTTGGGCCTAAGCCTTTTGGGTCTGAAACGAATTTTAGCGATGATTTTTATAATTTTAGAAAGGAAAATTCGTCGCTATATGTGTGAAACAGGACACTCTATTCTTTTATTATAATAGATATTATTTAAACAAAACTAGAAATGTTACAAATCCTAGGGAAACTTTAAAAGTATATGAAGTTGATTCTTGAAGTCTTGATTCGCTATTCTAGATATTCTATTATATATATATAGATAGCTATAGATATTTTATGTCCTTATTTAACTAGATTAGTCTTGATTTTAGTTTGTTTTCAGCAAAACTGGCTTGTACTTTCACTTTGTATACAAATACGCCCTTGTGGATACCAAATGCCCAAGATACTCAATGATTTGTTTGCCAGAGACACTTTCCATTGAGTTGGCCACAATTCGTTGCTTAAGCGCAACTCGCCCGAAACCAGTTTGAGGTGGTCAACGTGCTCCTTAAAAGTCCAACACACCGAAACGTCGTGGAAGAACATGGGAATAAGCTTGCGCTTTAAAATTGTGAGTCCTGAGCGATTGAAATTTAGCTGGTGCACTCATCAAGTCGAATGGAATAACAAGGAACTCGTGTTGGCCTTCATGTCTGCGAAAAAGCTTTCTTAGGTTTCTCTCCTTTAGTCATTTATATCTAGTGGTATCCTGACTTGAGATCAATCTTTAAAAAGATTATTACCCCATGTAATTCTTCCAACAACTCATTGATGGATTTGCAGTGATATGAGAAATAAGTGAACAAGAAACGTTATGAAGTTGTGAATAACAATATACTTCAATGGCGGGAGAGCGTTAAAAAGTCAATAGTTGGTTAGTGGATGTTTGTGGAAAATGAAGAAGGGTTGGACTAAAATGAGTTGCATTGATGGAGTGGTCAAAGCAGAGCATTATTTGCCATGTTACAAACTCTCTTTATCAACCTATACGTGGTCTTTACAGTAAAAAAAAAAAAAACTTATGCGTGGTCTTTAATGCCTCTTTAAATGCAGCTTTCTCTTAATGACTAAAACGCTGTCCCTTTCCATTAATTATTAATATTAATCCACGATTAGAATGAGCCTTCTGTGTTAATTAGACACCTAGAGCAAGAGAAGGAGTTTGATTTTGTCAAATATTCACACTCATAAATCTTAAATCACTTGATGCATAGGCATTACCTTAATCATACCAACTCCAAAGTGAAACACTAAAGCCGCGTATTAGCTTAAAACCATAAGCCCTTAATATTGAAATTATGCACTCAGAGATCCCTTGCACACTTGACCGCGAAGAAAAACATTCAGCAACAAACGAGTTTGATCATTTCAGCACATAACTTTTAATGCCTCTACTACACTTCGTTATTAGTTAAATGCAGTTGGTCAATAATTAGTTGAATTTGTAGGTATCTGTAGAAAAAAAGCAGTAGACAAAATTGGACAGTGGATGATGCCATGCAACGTTAAGTTGCTAATGTGGTCTTTTAGATTAGGTGACCTGCCAGTTCCAATGCTTGAATTGTCTTCAGCGAATCCTTTACTTCCCATGCTATATAATGCCACTCATCATTGCCTCATATTTCTTCATCCTCAGCTCACAATCATTCTCTAACTAGCTAACTACACTTTAAGGCTTGTGTTTTTTTTTCCGACATAAATGGGGAAAATGGTTAACTTTGCTGTAGTAATCATGCTGATAATGATCAGTTTCAGTAGCTCATTTGCTCAACTTTCTGTGAGCCACTACTCCAAAACTTGCCCCAGGGTGTTTGACACTGTCAGGTCCAGCATTCACTCTGCTGTCTTTAAAGAGCCTCGCATGGGTGCTTCTATCACTCGTCTCTTTTTCCATGACTGCTTCGTCAATGTATGTATAATTAAGCCCCTTCTCTGCTATTATTATTTCAGTTCAGGCAACTGTATATGTAGTGCATATATATATAGCTACGTGCGAACACCACATTTATCTATTTTTGTTACATGTAGGGATGCGATGGGTCCATCCTACTAGACGACACATCTTCTTTCACCGGAGAAAAGACTGCCACCCCAAACAAGAATTCTGTCAGAGGGTTTGAAGTCATTGATGATATTAAGTCCAAGGTGGAGAGTGAGTGCCCTGGCATAGTGTCATGCGCTGATATATTGGCCATCGCAGCTCGTGACTCTGTTGCCAGTGTAAGCACCTGATATTCATATTCGTATATGACACTATTAACGTTATGTAAACTTTTTTGTTTGTTTGTTAGAAAGACACATTTAGTAGACTTCAATATTTTTGCAGCTTGGGGGACCATACTGGGACGTCAAGGTTGGCAGGAGGGACTCGACCAAAGCAAGCCGCTCTGCAGCAAACAAAGCCATTCCACAACCCACCTCAAGCCTCAGTAACCTCATCTCCAAGTTCAGCAACGTTGGCCTCTCAGCAAGGGAAATGGTAGCCTTATCAGGAGCTCACACAATTGGACAAGCAAGGTGCACCAACTTCAGAGCCCATGTTTACAATGAAACCAACATCGACAATTCATTTGCCAAAATGAGGCAAGGTAACTGTCCTAGCAAATCAGGCTCAGGAGACAACAACTTAGCCCCATTAGACCTTCAAACTCCAAATTCCTTCGACACCAACTACTTCAGAAACCTCGTCAACAAGAAGGGCTTGTTACATTCTGATCAGCAGCTGTTCAACGGTGGGTCTACTGACTCGCTGGTAAAGACCTATAGCGAGAGCCCCAGAGCTTTTAGTTCAGACTTTGCTGCTGCGATGATCAAGATGGGCGACATTAAGCCCCTCATTGGATCCCAAGGTGAGATCAGGAAGAACTGCAGGAGAAGGAACTAAGCCAAATAAAACTACCTTTACAAACATTGTCATCTGATTCTTCCGTCAAATTTCCCTTTCGTATTGAAATTATTACCTAGTTTTGAGTTCGATTCATAGTTGTGTGTGTTTGTGTTAGCCTTACTCTAAGGTGACATGGTTTTCTTCAATTACAAGTAATACACTTTTATTTGAATTTACACTATAGTTTCCTCCTTCCTTTTTTCACAGAAAAAAAAAGAAGCCTCTTTGTATTTGTGAATCATTCCGAGTCTAGAATCTGAGATTTTCATAACAGCATTCTTTTAAAAAAAAAAAAAACTTTGCACACATACATTCCTAAGAATAACTTGACCGAGCTCTGCTCGGCAAGAACACAAGTACAGCATTATCTAAACGAGACGGTGTAACTCATCGTTGACCTTTTAATTATACAAATTTCATTTCTTGCACCCAGTTTCCTTACATGAAGCCCACTACCAAGCTCAGTATAAGTGTAACAACAACAAAGGACAACTCTTAGGATGTGTCATGATCGTCCGTGGTGTTTTAAAAAATCCAAACTCCAGTGACCATATGTCTTAATCACGTAGCTATTTAGTGTTTGACAGAAAGTGGCTATTTAGTGTATGCAGAAGCTTGTGCGTGGCACGGATTATCATAGAGATAATGTAACCCTCCCAGTCAAAGTACATGCATTCATATTCCTAACCCAGACGGGCCATATCAATTATCATTCAATTCATTCATCACTATTCAGCTATCTAGACAGTAATATATATTGAAAATATGATCCGTTAGATTGTAAACTAGTACAATATTTAGTAGTAGTCCGTGTATGCTTATGTACGATTTAAGTGTTTGAACGTGGCACATGTACTTAGACAATTAATAGTCCTGCTGGATGTCTCAAGATCCAGTCTTAGTGAGCTGCAGAGAGCATATATTAGATTATTATGGAAAGGACAGTTAAAGAAACTTGTAGTATTTCATTTGGCTTATATATTTTTTAGTATGAGACAGTGCTCACTGTGTGCAGGTTTAGTGTTTCAAGCCACATATAATTTACTTGCACTTGTTTTCAGATGAATGCCAAAGTCAACTCAGAATGCTTAATATCAGTAAACCAAATACATATGCATCTTATTTTGCGGACAATGGACACAGACGAGTTTGTTGAGAAAATAATTCAACAAGTTTTTCCAAAACTATGATGTTAATATGTTGGAGAAAGAAAGTTTGAACTTTTTCATACACTGAACCAAAAAAGAAAAAAACAGATTTAATCAAAAGACATGTATCCTGCCTGATGATCGATGTTTGTGGTAAAACGGATTGAGTTGGAGTTATTCGTTGGAGTGGAATATAGAGAAGAGATGGTCAGTACTGCAGTGCTGGTGGTGGTTGAAGAAGATGATGAATTGGAGGAAGCAGACTGAGCTGTTGCTGGATGCAGTGGCGGTGTCAGTGGCCTTTGAGGAAGTTCAGTGGATGAGGATGATGGTGGTGGTAGCATAGGCATAGCCGCAACTGCTGCTGATAGCGTTCCAGAAGAAGATCTCATTAAGTGATGTTGACTATGACTTGCTGTTGCAGCAGATATGGATATGTTATTGTTGTTTGAAGTTGCAGCAGCTGCACATGTAATTGTAGAGTTATTATTGTTGCTAGCAGTTATTGTTGTACAAGGAGTAGACGATCCTGCTGCTGCTGCTGCTGCTTGGGATCTCATGATATCATGTTTTAGTATCTCTGATCTGACTGCATCTAGTTGGGCTTGTAATGAATGAAGCTGTTGCTGTAGAGCTGCAATTGCCCCCATGCATCCATACACTGGGTCTCTTATCCTCACATTCGCTTCGTACACCAAACTATTCGCTGCATCTGCCCTCTGGTTCTCTGGCACTTCCTGCATAAATATTTTAATTTATTATTCACAGAAGAGCAAACAAAGAGCTCCAACAGCAAACATGTATGCATGATATAGTGAGGCTTCAGAGGCTCTTAGTATGGAGTTTGTGCTGTTGCTGGCTATGATTAATTACCATTAAAAGTTTGGAGACATTGCTGGCACCAAAGACTTTGTGAACAGCCAGGAATCGATGGGGTTCATGTGGGGAGAAATACGGAGAAAATGGACATTCCTCGGCACATCTTCTCCTTAGGAGCTTGCATGCAGCGCAAGGTGTGATATTGTTCAAAGCTACTGCAGGACCCAACAAATGCAATCTCTTCTCCATGGACCATGAGAATCGCCTGCTTTTTCTTGATATTGTTTACCTAAATCTTTTTTTGCGATGATGGCGGAAACAATGCGAGGGAAGTAAAGACTACAGGGGCATAAAAATAGAGGCGATTGCAGAGAATTCATGATTCATTAAAAAAAAAAATTCAAAACAAATATGTAATGACCATTTGCCAGCTTGCTGCATCATTATTGCTCGATGCACACGTGTGAAAATGGCGACTTTGGACGCAAATGTAGCATTTGGAGGTTTCAGAGGGATGGCGAAGTTTCCGTTATTTATGAGTTCATCTTCTTTAAATAAATTTGCTAAAACCATGCATGTACTGACCCCATTAGATTAGGAGGCTATCATTGAATATATACAGCTAATCGAATGACTTCGTATTCTTTAAGCATCTTTTTTTTTTAAAATTTTTTTTTGTGTGTTGAGATGTAGATCTCAAAACATTGTTTACGAACTGCTGTTCTTAGAGATTTGTTGACCTTCATATGGAGAAGCCTTTAATTTACGCTTAATGATGTTTGAGCTAAAACTGAATATCAGAATGTAAAGCAATCTACTTGCATGAAGATGAAGTGTAAAAGGAAGAAAAAGATAGCTGAATGCTGATAGCAAACTTGCTGTTTTTATACTATGTATACAAAGCAGTATGTTTAATTTGCGTCCGCAGCTATGGATTTAGTGTAGAAGCTTAAAAATTTCACAGAAGATGGAAAGGGAACATAAATGGCTGTATTTGGGAAATGAAAATTGTCTTGGTATTGATGTATAAAAATGATTTATGCATCTGCTAGTCATCGCTTCCAGCAGGCTCCAAACATATTAAATATACAGTGATAGATCCCCTCATTCTTGTTTGACCCTTATTTTGCGGTGTGACTCCTAAATGCAATTCCTGCTAGTTTCTCTGCTGGTTTTCAACCTGTTGCTTTGGTAAGTTTGGACCTTTACACGTTTAAAATTTCCATTTTCAATATGACTTAGATGGAACCTGGAAGAAGAAGGAAAAAAAATACCAACCTGTAATGCGAGAAATTCACAAAACAAGAATTATGTCGAGATTTTCAAGATACAAGCACGTTCAAATAGAGAATATAAGACATTTGCAGCTTCAGCTGCATGTTTTATGCTGTCGAGAAGAAAGAAAGAAAAACAGCAGCCAGAAAAGCTTTATCTACCGTCAGGCATGAGGCATCAGGCAGCTCCTCCTCTTATGAGTCTGAAGCACACAGGAGGCAGGAACCTCCTGACAATACTCGAGTGACACCCTTCTGATCTCCTTGCATTATTTCTTCTATTAAATTTATTTGAACGGAAGCACGTGAATGGTGATAAAGAAGATGAAGATGGTCTGATATACTCCTCTTCCTCTGCCTCAAATGCAAATCCATACCTTCTGCTGTAGTAATAGTCGCACAAAGGTGTCATCTGAAATGATAGCACCGAAGGTGAAGTGGATGAGAGCGATGATAAGGACTGAATAGAATTTTCAGATGATGATGATAGCCTGACAGCACTACGACTCCGGATGAAACCAAATTTGAGCAACACAGAATTATTGGAGTGCCCCCTTGTTGAGTGTTTTCTTATATGAGTGGTTGAGGTCGAACTGAAGAAAGAGGATGGAGGAGGTGTGAGGGGAGGAAGTGACATTGACATGGATGTCTGGACTAGTCTGTGCTTTGGTGTGCCTGGTTCAGACTCCCAAATGAAAGGAACAGTCGCTCGAGCCCCTGCATGGTACCATTCTGGCACTGATGAAGAATTAGTTTCAATGACGAGCTTCCGTGTTAAACAACCTGATATGAACTTGTCATCTTTGAAAATTTGGATGGACTTCACTGAAATTCCGTCTGTGGTCGTAAGCATTTCCTCTGCAAGTTTGACAGACTGATCTCACAATTCTGAACTCTACTATAAAAAAACAGAACAGTCTTATACGGAGCACAGCACGCTAAGAATTTCACAATGCAGCTTTATCAGCATGCCCAACAGGACCATTCATAAAAATATTACTTTCTGTTCCAGCCAGCTTGATGTTTCCCCACCGCGCCCCCCTTTTTTTTCCGGTACAAGACAAAAACAAATACATTCTTAGTGAGATTCGGCGACAAATCTTTTTTATTCTGCAATGTCTCCTTGTTTTTAAATTTCTCTGTTGGATCAGATCTGGGCATCAGTCCACGTGCTCTACTGGCTACTGCCCTTTGCTATGTTGCTATTCTGCTCTTGGGTAAGCCCTTGCCCAGTTGTCAGAACTAAAACTGCATGTATTCTTATTTTATTCGACTAACAGTAAATGCTCAAGTCAGTTTCGATTCCTCAAAGCGCGCAAGGCGCATGAGTCAGATGGGAGAGTAAATGCAAGAAAACTAGAACATGAACAGCCCTGAAATGACGCATTCCTATTCTGGCTTTGAAATGCTTAATTCAAAACATGTCATTCAAGCACCCGGTTGCATCATTGTTTCCAGTCAGGACCATATTTATTGACCCAGGTGAGCAGCAGCTGGAGGATTGCGCTCCGTCATTGTCGTCTCAAACCTAATTCAAAACAGGGGTAGTTATGCAATATTAGAAAGTTAGGTGATGTAATTTAATGAACTTTAGGGGTTGGTTATGTTATTAGGTAAAGTAGCATTTTCTGTATAAATACCTGTAATCTCCTTCATTTTCAATACAGAAAAAGATTCCATTTTACCTCACGCGTTCCGCACTACTACGGTGATCTTGCAAGGTTTTCCGGTGACCTGAACTCAAGATCTTTCATGATATCAGAGTCGCGACGGTAGTTTCGTTCGTTTGCTCACTTCCGCAGTTTCGAGCATTTTCAGGTTTTCTCTGATTTTTTCATCCGCAATGGATTCTGGAACTTCTGCGCTTCCGATGGCTGCAAAACAAGTAAGTGCTATAGAAGATGCTCTATACATAAGTTCTAATGAAAACATAAACGTAGCTCTTGTCACACAAGGTCCGAAAAATTACATTTCATAGAAAAAAGGCATGATAAGGTCTTTAGGCTTTAAAAAGAAACTTGGCTTCATCTATGATAGAATTAAGCGACCTAAGATTACTGAAAACTCTGAAATGATGGACAAATGGGAACAATGCAATAGCGCAGTCTTATCATGGATTGCTAATTCAGTTTCTAAGTCTATAGCTGGTTCTCTAGTTCATTTGGATAATGCCAGTGATGCTTGGGAGGATCTAGAGATAAGATTTGGAGGCTCTAATGGTCATGCTATATTTGCCATCCAAGAAGAAATTTATAGACTAAATCAGGGAGATCAGAATGTGGCAAGATATTATAATGAATTAGTGAGGCTTTGGGCAGAAGAAGATGCTCTAAATAATAATGAGCTATGTGACCAAGCAGCTAAGTGCAAATCTACTAAATGCATGTTACAAAAGACAGAGCAAGACATCATTATGAAATTTTTAATGGGACTGAATGAGGTGCACAATCAAGTAAAGTCACAGACTCTTGCAATGAACCCTCTGCCTAGTGTTAAAGAAATCTACAATATCATGAGAAGAAATGAAAAACAACAGGACATGCAAAGGAGTACTCACCTAGAGACTTCAGCCATGTATGCTGCACCAAGGGACAACAGTTCCAATGCCCAAAGATACCAAGGGAATTCTGCATACAATGCAAATAAACATCAGAGGAAACAGAAAAGTTATGAGGAAAAGAAGAATTTGTTTTGTACCTATTGCCATATAAAAGGACACTCCAAAGAGATGTGTACAGACTGATTGGTTATCCACCCGGCTAAAGGAATACAAGAGGAACACAACACAACAACAATCAGGACAGAACAAAAATAATTACAGCAACAATACTGCTAACAATGTTGTTGTTGAAAATATTTCTACAGGGCATTCTGATGGAGCAGATTCACGGGAGAATAAGATGACTTTTAGTGGAATTAAAATGAGTTAAGAGCAAATCAATAAGCTCATGTGCCTGGTGAATGCTGTGAACATTAAAAGAATCAGACACAACTTCAATGACACGTATCACATGTCCTGCATCAATAAGTATGAATAAAAATGATTGGATCGTTGACAGTGGGGCTACTGAGTATATCACGCCTCACAATGAGTTATTGCATGACATAAGAAAATTACAAGTGCCTTACATAGTAATCCTACCTAATGGGAATCAAGTATCAGTAACTCACAGAGGGAAGTGAACAGTTTATGGGAATATTCAGTTAATAGATGTGCTTCTTGTACCAGAAATCAAATTTAACTTGCTCAATGTTTCTAAGCTAATATCAGATTCAAGTGTTACAATTACCTTCACTGATAAGGGCTGTTATCTTCAGGACCCAGTAAGGCAGATTTTCCAATGGCTTGGTAGGCTTGAAGGAAAGTTTTTCCCGCTAAAGGGATCAGAATTTTGAATTTCCGCTGCAATTGAAGCAAATAAAGATGTCATGACACTTTGGCATCAAAGACTTGGGAATGTGCCTTTTACAAAACTGAATGATAATTTGAAAAATTATATACCTATTCCCTATTATACACATTGTGATATTTGTCCTCAAACAAGGCAAACAAGGTTATCATTTCCCACTTGTATTACCAGGAGTGACAAGAAATTTGCACTAGTTCATGGTGATTTATGGGGTCCATAAAAGGTTCCACACATGATAGGGTCGTGGTATTTTCCGACACTTGTTGAGGATCTATCAAGGTGCACTTGGACATTACTGTTGAATAGTAAAGGGGATGCAGCAGATGAAATTATCAGATTCAATAAAATGGTTCGCACTAAGTTTGAAGCTAGAATCAAGATATTAAGAACTGACAATGGACAAGAATTTATGGAAACAAAATTGTCAAATTTTCTGAAGGAAGAAGGGTGCATACATCAAACAAGTTGTCCCTACAGTCCTCAACAAAATTGTGTGATGGAACGCAAACACAGGTATTTACTTGAGATAGCTAGAGCCCTTAAATTCCAGATCTCAGTCCCAACCTATTTTTGGGGAGACTGTGTTCTCACAGCTACACATATTATTAACAGGATTCCTACTCCTACACTCAAAGGAAGATCACATTTGGAAGTCCTTTTTGACAAGAAACCAGCTTTTAGTCACCTTAGAGTTTTTGGGTGCTTATGTTACATGACAAACAATTCTCCACACAAAGGGAAATTTGATCCAAGGGCTGATCCATGTGTTTTCTTAGGGCATCCTTTCATCCAAAAAGGGTACAAGGTTTTTAATCTCAAGACACATTCTATTCAAGTCAGTAGAGATGTTGTTTTCCACAAGGATATTTTTCCTTACAAAGAACAATCTAGGAACAACAACCTAGATGTGCCTATAGCAAGTCCATCAGCTGAGAATCATGATCCTAATGATCATGACTACATTCCAACTGCAACACATGACACAGTTGAAAATGTTTGTGATGATGATATATCCAGTGTGGCTAGTGAGATTGATGATTCTAATATCCAGGAAGTTGGTTCAGAAGTGGTACCAAGAAAATCAGGAAGGACTCGACAACAGTCAACGAAGTTGAAGGATTATGTTTGTGATATACCTAACTCAATTCAAGTTAAATACCCACTATCAGCTTATACAAATTATGTTGGGTGCACTGATACCTTTCAGAGATATGCAATGACGATATCACAAATGCTGAACCTCAGAGTTATAATCAAGTGAGTAAATCCTTTGACTGGATAAATGCCATGAAGAATGAGATAAAGTCTTTAGAAACCAACACAACACCTGGAAATTATCTACTCTTCCCCATGCAAGAAAGTTATAGGATGCATGTGGGTCTATAAGGTTAAACGACATTCAGATGGAACTTTTGAAAGATACAAAGCAAGACTTGTTGCCAAAGGGTATACACAAATGGAGGGGCTGGACTACCATGAAACCTTTGCTACAGTGGTAAAAATGACTACAGTTAGAGCATTGTTGGCTATTGACACTACTAGGAATTGAACCTCTCTATCAACTTGACGTGAATAATGCCTTTTTACATGATTCCCTAGATGAGGAGGTATAAATGACTATTCCCTCTGGATTCTACAATGAAGCTAAAGCTAAAGGTACCGTATGCAGACTTAAGAAAAGTTTATATGGGCTAAAGCAAGCTTCAAGACAGTGGTACAGTAAATTCAATGATGCTCTATTGGATTTCAGGTACATTGCTATCAAAATGATACTTCAATGTTCACATTCTCATCAACAACAGATTTTTTAGCTTTGCTAGTCTATGTGGACGATCTGGTAATTACATGACATCGGGTTCTATGATAACCGAAGTCAAGGATTTTCTCCATGTCAAATTCAGCATTAAAGACTTAGGGCATTTGCATTATTTTCATGGGATTGAAGTGGCTCACTCTACAACATGGATGCTCATCAACCAAAGAAAGTATGCTATTGATTTAATCAATGAAGCAGGGTTACTTGAATGCAAGCCATCAGCTATTCCTATAGATCCTAAACACAAGCTAGCATTGTCTGATGCTCATAAACTAGAGGATCCTACTCCTTATCGTACACTAGTTGGGAGGCTAATATATCTTACAGTTACGAGACTAGATATATCTTATGCAATACATGTCCTAAGTCAATTCATGAACACGCCTACGCAAGAGCATCTACAAGCTGCACACAAAGTACTGAAGTATCTCAAAAACGCACATGCGCAGGGCTTACTTTACCCTGTCTCTCAGGAGCTTATTGTTTCCGCCTATTGCGACTCCGACTGGGCCTCATGCCCAATTACCTGCAGGTCTGTCACTGGATTTGGTATCCTTCTTGGACATTAGCTCATTTTCTGGAAAACAAAGAAACAAACAACGGTTTCATGCTCTTCCGCTGAAGCTGAATATCGCTCTATGGCTCAAACATGTAAGAAACTTACTACTGGGTTGATGATTACCTTATGTCATCTGACATAAATGACACCATAATTAGGGATGTTTTTGTTTGCACAGTTTGAGTTTATGTTTTCGAACACCTCTAACACCAACTGATGAACTGCTGGTTTTGGCATTGTCAAAGAGTTCCTCAGGTTAGAATCCTACAAGACTTTCTTCAAACATCTTCTCTGGCATGATGTTCCATTCCTTCCTTCTTTTCCACTGGGCTGCTAAATGATTATTTTCAATCCATACATCGTTCTTCACTACACCTACTACCTTTTTACCTTTGTCCTTAACCCCCTACCTTTTTAGCCTCCCCTTTTTTGATTGTTCGGACCGATCACCTGTCTTAACACCATCCTTTGAAATAGGAGCAAGCATATCTAAAATCTTTGGTATCTTAACCTTCTTCTAGTTCGTCTTTTCAAAACCAAAAAGTCTAACAACTCTCTTCTTCCCCGTCACAACGCTCTCCACGTACTTGTCAACATCATCTAGCAGTTGAGTTATCTCGCCATCAACCTGAACTTGTTTAGTTACACCTTGGGGC
>JAWWMW010083500.1:0-12539 GCA_035048345.1 Echeveria elegans
AAAGGCGACTACTCACTCATATCGAGGGAGTACTGATCCATACTGAATGTAAAAGTTGAAATAAAATAAACGTAACAGAAAGAGGAAGAAGAACTTGGATTATAACTAAAAGTGCATAAAATAAACTAAGTATTATAAGTGTGTATGGAGAGAGTTTGGATTGAAAATCGGACTGAAATCTAACTGAAAATCAACATTTTTGAAGCTGGGGTGAAGCTCTATTTATAGAGAAATTGAGACTTTTCGGATTTGGCAATCCAAGAGTCGGATTTGGCAAACGACTTACGCTTTAGTGCTCTTTTCGGTCGAAGACATTCTCATTTCGATCTCCGGAAATGTCTTCATAATGTCGACATCTTATCTTCATCCGAATGGATCTCTTTCTTCCAGTCCAAGTCAGCAGAAGTGGTGAACACAAAACTTGTAGATATTTGGATAAGCTTTTCAACGCACTTGACCTTGTCCGATTTGGATCACGGATGCATCCTCTGGAGCTCTTTCAAGATCAGGAGGTCCAACTCTTCGTCTTCCTGGGCAGGAATCCGTTTCGGTCGAAACAGATATGTCTCGACCGAAACACTTTATGTTCTGAGCTGTCTCGGTCGGGATGGTATTGTCTCGGTCGAGATGGCTGGCTGGCTTTTCGTTCCTTTGATCTATTCTATTTCGACCAAAATTGATGTATTTCGGTCGAAATACTCCTTGGATGGATTTCATGCGTTTTTGCTTGCTTTTCTTCGATATTTGCTCTGTTTTGTTCCGAGCTTCTGTTTTGGATGCAATACATGTTTTATGCCTGAAACTACAACATAAGAGTGAAGTACGAGTTTATTTGCATAAATTATACTACAATTCCCTATAATTCGGTGTATAAAATTAGACAATTTCAACATCGATCATTGAGGATATTAGTGTGAGTGTGGTTCTCATTCTTATAATCTATTAAGCATTTAGTATGAGTATATAAGGCATTTCCTCAAACAGCTTATGTACATGACATGAACAGCAAAAGAGAGGAATAACCCATAAGCAGAATTCAAAAAAGTGGCAGACACCGAGTTGGGAAGTCGTAGAGATACACAAAAATTAGAAATTGAGAAATTGAAGTATATAGGGGTACACAGCTGATGGAGCGTATTTATACGATCCATCTAGTCATTAATTCTCATGTTTTATGTATATTTTCGTGATAAAATATTATTCTTTGGTAGTGATTCATTGCGCAAGTACATTAAGACCACATGGAAGCAAAATGCCGTAATTCAAGCTTATTAATGAGCACAAGACATCAAGGAACGAAGAAACTGTTCAGGAGCAGCACACGGAGTCAGCTCAAATATGGTACGCGGACTCTGAAGAATTTCGGGAAATTCCAGTTGAGTCCGCGTGGGAAATTCCAGCATAGTCCGCGTAGGTTGCCGATTGACGTCAGCATGACGTTATAGTACGAGAATTCCAGCCCAGCCCGTCTGATTTCCATATAAATACAAGCCTAGGGCAGATCAGTTTCTATTCAGTTTTTAATCAGTTTACATCAGCTTCAGCTCTAGTTTGAGATCAGTGTGACGGCCAGCAAGGAACCCTAGACGACGCGTGACGAGCGACGGCTTGGAGCTTCTTTCTGCATCCATTTTTCTTCATTGTTCAGTACAACTTCTGTTCACCAACTCTTTTAGTTTGTTTGATTACAATGCACTTTAGTAGCTAAATTTGTATTCAGTTTGGGGAATTATGATTGCAACATAATAGTATGAGACTTGTACTGCATTCAAATATTTATGTGTTTAATTATTCCTGTTCTTGTGCTTCATTGCATGCTTTAATTATTCATTTGGCATAGCCTGACGATGAAACTAAATTAGTATTATTGCATGATACTATAATAATTTATCGTGATAACGAAACTTGACGGTGGATGTATTGTGATAGATTAGAATAGTAATTGTTATATTTACTTGAGACTTTCATGAAGGCTTTGTTAGTATATTATTATGTATAAGATTACGCTTTGGTGTAGTTTTGTATTACATGGCATAAAATAAAGAAAATAATGAATACGAGCTAAAACACCACATTTAAAGACATATTTCCTCAAAATCAAGTTTTATCAAATTCGGAGAATCATAGTCAGAACTGGAAGTGCGCGAGCAACATGATTCTGCGCGAGCAACATTCTAATCGCGCACATTAGCAGCCCAGATCCGGAATCAGAAAAATCATCTGGAGTCAGAATGAAGCAAGGCATATACTGTTAAAAAGATAAAAAAACATATTTACAACTTTCATAAAGGACTCTAGCATAAAAAGGAACGTTAAGAGGGCCAAAAATTGAGAACAAGTTACGAAATTACAAATTGCTAAAAATCGGTGCAAGATTTAGAAATTATGTGTGGTACAAGCTTTCCAAATCAGATTAGAAGAAGCCATATTATCAAAACATATTTAGGAAGATTATCTCCTAAAAAGTCATCATTATCTCTAAGGATTTGGAAGCGCACAAGATTTAGTAACCGAAGAATAAGAAAGCGCACCGACCATCCTCCACTATAAATACGAGAGCTAGGGCGACACCACGAGCATCCATTCAAGCACTCATACCATCTACGATCTATCGACACCCGACTGAGTTTTGAGAGCCCTAGCTGTGCAACCATTCCAACAGAGCAAGAAGCATGAGCGAGCGCGCACCAGCCGAGATAGGGCAAGTGACCGAGTCTGAGGTTTTCTCATTCCGTTTATGTTTCCAATTATTTGGTTCATACAAATTAATTATGATGTTGAACTTAGCGATGACAAGCTAAGCACACAGTGTTGGTTGAGAGCTTGAACTTGTATTAGCCGTGTTTTCAGTCTTGCGCATGTATTCAGTATACTCGTACTTATAATGAATTGCTTGTGTGCGTATTACTACGAATTTAACACTATTTATTGGGGGACACTGTAACAGTAATGTCATATAAATAATTAGAATTCAACTAATAGCTGTCAGGTTACTGTAACGGTAATAGACGGGAAGTATACATTGCCTAGAGGACTGCTCACTCATAATCTAGTCAAGAGAGTAATTAATAACACTGGAGTTGTAACGACTATGAATGTGCTTTGGTTTGTTCTCTAACGGGAAGTGACCGAAGTGAATACGAGTGTAGAGAATACATTTTAGGTCTAGGATAAACTGGTTAATACAAGGGATTGCTCGACTGCCGACATGTTTCATATTTAATTGGTATAACAACTCCCTTTTCTTTCTCTTTTACTATTTACTCAAGCACAAAAACACTCAAAACCCCCAAACTTTCTTTAGTTTTCAGGTACACAAAGGACGACAACTTGCTTAGCTCCTTGTGAATTCAACCCCGTACTTACCATAATATACTAATGTATAAGTTGTTGAGCACGCGGAACTTAAACAACAATTTTGCTGCGCACAACGAGGCACAGTCAAAATTTGGCGCCGTTGCCGGGGAGTTAAGTGCCAAGTTTAAATCTTTTTGTACTTTTCTTTTTTTTGTTGTTATTTTATTTTACCTTTACTCCTGCCTGAATCCTGAGTGTTTTATGAGGTCGCACAACATCTGGTCGCGCGTACCATAGGACGAAAACTACTCGTTTCCAAGCTAACTTGTTTACTTTGAAATTGTTATCAGAAGTCTAATATGGAAGATAATAGTATCATTGGAGACAATGGTGTGGAGAACACACCGTGCTTCCCACCCAATAATTTCATGCGCATGCGTGCAGAAATTCAAAGACAGATTGACCAATTGCATGCTGCCGAAGCTAGAAGACAAGCGCAAGCACAGGCGCAAGCGATGGCACCTATCGCGCAAGATCTTAACCGATGAACTGTGAAGGATATGTCAGCACCACTCAACATTGATCAACCATGGTGCATTGTCCTTCTAGAAACTAGGAATTTCGAGCAGAGGAGTGGTTTGGTTCACCATCTCCTGAAATTCCATGGAATGAGTTGCGAGAACCCGATAAATCATCTCAAGGAGTTCATTGTTGTTATCGCCAATATGAAGAACGACCATGAAGATGGAAAAAGGTTAAAGTTGAAGCGTTTCCGTTCTCTCTGCATGACCAAGCCAAACACTGGATGATGAGCATCTCGACCGTATCTGTCCGAACATGGGAGAATTTGCAAAGAAAATTGCTGGACAAATTCTATCGAGCCGGGAAGGTCTCACTTATGAGAAGAGAGTTAGCTGTGTCGAAGCAAGGGCCGGGAGAGACCCTTTACGAATATTATGCGAGGTTCAAGGAACTAGAGGTGAACTGTTACAACCACGGGCTACCACATTACGTATTAATCGAGAATTTTTTGGACAGACTAGAGCCAATGGAGCTGCGCCTGCCTAATGTGTGTGCACGCGATAACATGCACAACCTGTATCCGGAAGAAGTTTGGGACTTGATCAGCAAGAATGCTAACCAGGTCCAATTCTCTACTACTCTGGAGAACACAGCTGCACGCATGACACCATTGGAAAGCCATGACATCAAAGAGTTAAAACATCTTATGATGAAGATGATGGCAGTGCAAACTGTGCCCGCAAAGCCATGTGAATTATGTAACAAAGTTGACCACAAGACAAACGAGTGCCCTACTGTCATAGGAAATACAGAGGATGTCAATGCCATTGGGGGTTGGAGAAACAACCGAGCACAATCTTACCAAGGTCAAACAAAGTTTGGCTTGGCTGAGAATAGGTTCAGTTGAAAAGATGATCGTAACTTCCAGAAGCAGCCCGCGGACAACCGAGGGCAACAACAACAGCCGTACAACCCACCACACAAAAGGCAAGATGCACAACAGCAACAATACCGCGAGCCACCGAAGCGAACAGTAGAAGACAGTGTGGCGCGACTGGCGGATATAATGCGCAAGTCAGACGAGAGGAACAACAAGCGTTTTGAACAGTTAGAAACTCAAATCTCACAAATCGCAACTTCTGTCTATGAGCTTAAAAGAAGCGACATGATCTTGGCTTCACAAGTAATTGAAAATCTGAAGGGAGGAGTGAATGCCGTAACTCTTAGAAGTGGAAAAGCCACAGTGGGACTTGAGGAGCAAGAACAGACGATGCAGTCTACTCATAAGCCAGTACACGAAGAACCCACACCGGTAGTAGAGGCACAAGCAAATGCGCAGGCAGACATTGATGCGTAATCATCAGCCGACGATGCGCGAGTCGTGGAACCAGAAGATATGGCACAAGGTAGAAAAGATCAAAACTGGATCTTCACAATGAGCGACACCTTTGAGGATGATCCAACTGAGGGGACATTCAACAATAATCAGACGTCTGGAAGCGCAGAGCCGACGCACTACAAAGTACCATCGATAGACAGCTCATCGGAGGACGAGGATGAAGAATTGCAAGCTGATGACGAGTCCCATATGCACACACTATCAAAGGAAGACAAACTAGCATATGGAGAAGTGGTTTATCTTGAAACCACCAACTCAGCGTCTAGATCATGGTTCTTTCATTCTATCAGCTGTTAAAGGAACAACACATGTGATGAACAGTCTACTCAACACTGGCGCAAGGAGTGTATTGCCATACTCCAAATATCAAAGAGCCAACATGCCGCCCCTAGAGCTTTATGATGGAGAACTATGGTACAGGGATCAAGTCAAAGCCAAGCTAGAAGGGCTAGTTAATATCAAGATTGATGGAGCGCAGTTATGCGCTCTATTATAACCCTAATACAATCCTTATTAGTCATATATCTTGTATAATATTACGCGTTTTGTGTAGTTTTATATTTCATGGCAGGAAATGACGAAAGAATGAATACGAGCTTAAATGACATATTTAGAGGCATATTTCCTATGAAGCAAGTTTCACCGAGATCGGAGCGAAAATGACGAAATGGGAAGTGCGCGAGCACATGCAGTGTGCGCGAGCAAAGTCCTGTTCTTGCACGAAAGCGGCCCAGATTCGGAAAATTTCAGAAAATCCATCCGATGTTGGAATGAAGCAAGGCATATCTCGTTGAAAAGCTAAACTTATTACCTACAACTTTCATGAAGGATCAAATATCAACAGAGCACGTTTACATGGTCGAAAGTTAGGGGCAAGCGGCGAATTATTAATTCCTAAAAAGTAGGGAAGCACGTACAAGGAGTCCTATTCGGACTAGGAGAAGATGAGAGCCCGCAGCCCAAAAGAAGAGAAAAATCAGGAGAGGAGTCCGACTTCCTCTAGGGTTACGCCTACGTTGGGCATCATCAAGATCGATCCCTAGCACTATAAATACAAGTGCTAGGTGAGGAGCCAAGTATCCACAATAGAGGACATTCACATTCCAATCCCACTGACCGCGCATCGCTGTGCGCAGCAAAAATGGTTAAGTTCTGCATGCTTAACAACTATAACTAGTATAGCAATATAAGTACGGGGTCGAATCCACGGGGAGCTATTCCAAGGTCGTTTTCTTTCTTGTAACTGAAACTAAAAGAGAGATTGGGGGGGGGGTGATAGAGCGCAATTATCCGCTCTATTCAGTCCCTAATACTAGCCTTGTTAGTCATATATTTTGTATAAGATTACGCATTTCGTGTAGTTTTGTATTTCAGGGCATAAAACGATAAAAGGATGAAGCTGAGCTTAAATGCCATATTTAGAGGTATATTTCCTCAGGAGCAAGTTTCACCGAAGTCGGAGCGCAAATGACGAACTGGGAAATGCGCGAGCAACATTCTGATCGCGCACAGGAGCAGCCCAGATTCGGGAAATGATTCAGAATTCGTCTGATGTCGGAATGAAGCAAGGCATATCTCGTTGGAAAGATAAAATTAGCGCCTACAACTTTCAGCAAGGATAAAAGTTCATCAGAGTTCATTATCATGGTCGAAAGTTGGAAACAAGCCGGCGCATTGTCTACACCAAAACGAGGGACACGTCACTGCAAGTCCTAAGCGGACTATGAGAAGCCCGCAAGCCCAGAAGCTGAGCACCATCAAGGAAACACCACTTTTGGGCCGCACTACAAGGCTTCCTAGCACTATAAATAGAGTGCTAGGGCGAGGAGGAGAAAGCATCCATTCATCATGAGCCATTCCATTCAACTCTTCGGAGCTCAATAAGGCCTCTCTCCATCTCCATTCTTCCGTTCTCCGAAGCTGTGCAAGTGCAATATTTCGTGTTAGCGACAAGCCTTGACCGTTCTTCTTTCCTGTTTCGTTTACTTTATATATGTTCATGATGTTGTATTCAGCGATGACAAGCTAAATACATTGTATCGGCTGAGAGCTTGAACTTGTTTTAATGAAGTTTTGAGACACACTCGTGTATTTCATTTACTAATTTCATTATTGCTTATCTTTGTACTTCATCCCATGAATTCCACCTTGCTTATTTGGGGGTCGTTGTAACGACAATCTCATCTAAGTAACTAGAGTTCGATTGATAGCTGTCTGGACACTGTAACGGTAATAGACGGGCAGTATACCTTGCCTAGCGTAGTGTTCACTCATGCGTTAGTCAAGAGGGTAAGTAATAACACTGGAGTTGTAACGACTGTGAAGGTGCTTTGGTTTGCTCTGTAACGGGGAGTGACCGGAGGGATTATTAGTTTTGAGAATACATGAATTGTCGATGATGAACTCGTCAAGACAAGGGATAGATCGACCGCCGATACGTTTCATACATATTGGTACTCGGTTCCCTCATCTCTTCTCTATTTCTTCACTACTCGCGCAAGCAGACAATCCTGCTCGCGCACAACCGACTTTCACCAAAACACCCCCCAAACGTAGATTCGACACAAGTACTTAAAGACTTGTAAGCTTGAATTAATTCCCTGTGGATTCGACCCCATACTTACATTGCTATACTAGTTATAGTAGTTGAGCACGCGGAAATTTACACACTCAACTATTTTTGATGCGCACAATGACGCGCGATCAGATGTATCAGCTCCGGCCCCCCAAAGACCGATCTTGTCCTCAAGATCGTTAGGAGGGTCATATGGCCACTTGTGTCCGTAGTCCTTGGGTCGGGACTTCCTTCTCTCGTCGGATTCTTCATTGTAACCGTCTCGCTGGACCTTTCTTTGCCACGAACGGTCTTGGTCTCTTAGTGCTTTGGTTGGGCGGAGTGTCGGGTCCTCTTTAAGTTTGACCCATTTTCCGCCATACTTGAATTCCATGGTGCGATCCCTCCAATTGAACTTGGTGTCGCCGAGGGTCTTAAGCCATTGCATTCCAAGTATCATGTCGGCACTACCCAAAGGTAACCTTCGGAATTCAGCGCCGACCTTCAAGTCATTGATATGCACATTCACTCTTGAGCATAGGGCGTGGCTCTTTTGGACGCGCCCCGTGCCAAGGGTCACTTTAAACTCCGTATCTTCATTGATGGGAATTTCTTTTTCCCGCACAAGTTCTGGGGAAATGAAGTTGTGGATAGCACTGCAATCAATTAAAACAGTGACGGGTGTACCTTGTAGTTGGCCTTCCACCTTCATGATTTCGGCCGAGTCTTGATTCATCACATTGTTTAGTGCGACTGGTGCCTCCTCGCTCTCGTCTTCTTCTGTCTCTTCAGGGACTTCTAGCATATGGAGGGTCATATTGGCGCACCTATGGCCCGATTCCCATAGTTTCTCTCATTTATAGCAAGATTGACTCCGAATGGATGGCTTTGGTGCTGGTGAGGAGGGCCTCGGGTCATTCCCGATTGTTTGTGATACCCCCTCGTAGAGGCGTGAGGGCCTCGGGTCATTCCCAATTGTTTGTGATACCCCCTCGTAGAGGCGTGCGGGCCTCGGGCCATTCCCGATTGTTTGTGATACCTCCCCATAGAGGCGTGCTGGATTCGGGTCATTCCCGATTGATGGTGATTGATGTCGAGGCTGGGAAGTATACGACTTATTTCTTGATTGGCCTGGCTGACCAGCAATGCTTCTATCTTGGCCATCAATGAGTTGGGCTAAGTACATCGCTGGTTGAAGGTCGTGTGGCCGCTGAATCCTTACGACATCATGTATCTCCCTTTTAAGTCCCCTTAGAAAGTTGGCCATTAAGACCGGTGGTGCAAGTCCTTCAAGACTGCCCGCTAGTTCCTCAAACTCCTCTCGGTACTCCATGACTGATCGGTGTTGTTGGATACTAAGGGATCGCTCATAAATTTCCATGACGTCCAATCCTTGGAAGCGCTCGATGAGGGCCTCCTTCAGCTGTTCCCAAGTGGTGATGGGTGACATCTTGTCATGCCAAACGAACCAACTAAAGCCTTGTCTTCTAGGCACATAGTGGCTGCTAGCAACGCCCCTTCTCCTTCGAGGTTATATGCGTAAAAATACCTTTCCGCTTTGAAAATTCATTGATTCACTCGGTCTCCAGTGAAAATGGGCAGTTCTAACTTCCATATTCTTGAGTCCCACTGAGTTTGGGATCCAGAATAGGGAGTTCTCGTCACATTCCCGCCAAGTCCTTGTGTTGAAGGTCCTAACGGGTGCAACTGACCGGGCCTTGGAAAGGTGGTCGGTCGGGGCTGATGTCCTTCATGGTTTTGTTCTCCTTCGACCAGTCCATCATCATGGAAACAATCCGCCATAGCGTTGCGTCCATCGATTGATGTTGCGGGTTGTGGTTGTTCTTGTACTTCGATGCGTTCCAATAAAAGATTAAGCACCTGTTGTATCGATGCTAGTTGTTCTTCTTGTGCTGTCTTCATGTTCTCCATGTCGGCTTTCCAAGGCTGACTTGTTTCTTCATTTGATTCGGTCGCCTTGTCGGATGACTTTCGTACTGGTGCCATGTCCCTGGGTATCTAACGTGCTCTGACTACCAACTTGTTAGGACCGATTTTCTTGTCACTTAATAGAAATCGGCCTAATTTTATTTATCCTTCGAAAGTGATCGAGGATGTGGGTAAGATGGGTGCAGAATGTTTACGATCGGGAAATGATGGAACTTTGGGGGAAAGTCGAGTGGGCTGATGTGAGAACTTGTGGAAGGCAACACGGACAGAATATGAATAAGGACTTTTATTGAAGTGCCTTAGCCAAATGGCTGAGGTACAAGAGTACAAATGGTGTAGGAAATACAAAGAAAAATGAAAGAACAAAATCATGTGACTTTGGGCAGATTCATGTACTAGGTCGATGCATGAATTCTGCTGAATTGGGAATGTGAATTCATTCAGATTAGTGCTTGTACTTTGCCGGGTGCATGTCCTTGGCCAAACACTGAAGTGGCCGTGCATCAAGGGAAGTGAGGGTTTCGGCTTTAAGGCAAGTGCGAGTTCCTAAGTTGATGCTCGGTAGATACATCCCCCTCGGACCATTTTGCACGGCTTTAGCATTTTGAGCTGGATCGACTCTAGTTAGGCAATGTGCGAAGTTGGGACTCTTTGGCACGGACAAATAAGGCCTTCTTCATTCAGAAACAAGAGTCCGGAGGTCCTTTTCCTTCGAAACATATGGTCGGACAGTCGGGTGACTTAGCGCGAACTGGCCATGTTCGCGCCTGCGGTGGAACACACGGTACGCTGATTCTGGGCATTTTCTGCGTCAGGTCGTGTCGAGTATTTTCATAAGAGCCTTGGTCAGGTGGTCGGGCATTCCATCAGCCTTTAGGGCGAGATGTTGGGGACGTATCAAGTGGTGGGTTGAGGGTCCAAAATGAAAGTTGTTGGGAATTGCAAGCAAAGCTCGATGATGCCATTGGAATGTCTGAATGTGGCTTAAATAAGCAAGAAATCCCCCCCTAAATGAGCGAAAGTGGGCTGAAAATGTGGGCAAGCGTGGGCAAACTCGGATTTGAGCAAAATGAGGGCATTTGGGCGAATGACTTTCGAGGAATTCATGATTTTGAGTGGGGAAAGGCTTTTGGGAACTTGATATGCCCACAAAATGGGGGCATTTGGGTGAATGACTTTTAAGAAATTTGGAGTTTCGTGCGTGCATGTGCGGAAGCCATCGAAGAATTCCTCGACTGGGCGCGAAAAATCGTTAAAATCCGAAAAAATACCAAAAGACCTCAGAAACAAAATCGGGAGATGGATTCGAAAACTACGCTTCAAAAACAAAGCAACGATATGTGGATCGTAGAAATCCGACATGGGGAACCCAAAAAAGGGGATTATGTAATCTCAAGCAATTGCATGTTTCCTCACTAGACAACCAATACTTTTCCTTTGCTCTTTAGGGGGGAGTGGTGGGTTGAAGGGTCCAAAATGAAAGTTGATGGGAATTGCGAGCAAAGCTCGATGATGCCTCTGGAATGTCCGAATGTGGCTTAAATAAGCGAGAAATCCCCCTAGAGGAGCGAACATGGGCTGAAAATGTGGGCAAGTGTGGGCAAACTCGGATTTGGGCAAAATGAGAGCATTTGGGCGAATGACTTTCGAGGAATTCAGGATTTTGAGTGGGGAAAGGCTTTTGGGAACTTGATATGCCCACAAAATGAGGGCATTTGGGCGAATGACTTTCGAGGAATTCGGGATTTTGAGTGGGGAAAGGCTTTTGGGAACTTGATATGCCCATAAAATGGGGGCATTTGGGCGAATGACTTTCAAAAAATTCAGAGTTTTGTGAGGGCATGTGCGGAAGCCATCGAAGAATTCCTCGACTGGGCGCGGAAAATCCTTAAAATCCAAAAATAAATACCAAAAAGACCTCGGAATCAAAATCGGGCGACGGATTCGGAAACTATGCTTCAAAACCAAAGCAACGATATGTGGATCGTAGAAATCCGACGTGGGGAACCCAAAAAATGAGAGTATGTAATCTCAAGCTATTGCATGTTTCCTCACTAGACAACCAATACTTTTTTTTTTGCTCTTTAGGGGGAGTGGTGGGTTGAAGGGTCCAAAATGAAAGTTGCTGGGAATTGCGAGCAAAGCTCGATGATGCCTTTGAAATGTCCGAATGTGGCTTAACCGAAGCAGAGCTCTTTGTGTGTTCAACACCCGGACCAATATGGTTATGGAATCAATCAATGTTTCTGTGAACGACCTCGATCAATGTGCTGACAATTCAGACGCCATCGTGTATCAGCAATCAACTTCAAAAGCAGCCACTACACCTTAAGAAGTCAAAGAGTTAGACTCAACTACAAATGAAGCTGCAAAAGCACCTATAGTCGGCCCTCCTAGTTCTCCTCCACAGTCAGACTCAAATGAAGATAACCGAGTAGAGACAGTGTCTACGCTTAATCCCTCCAGAAAGGTTACAAAAGACCATCCATTGTCAAATATTATTGGCCAAGCTGAAGCCGGTATGACCACTCGTAAGCGACGAATCGACTACAATGATCTACTTGCTGGATCGTGCTTTCTGTCAACTATCGAACCAAAGAATGTGAAAGCTGCTATTCAAGATGAACACTGGATGATTGCAATGCAAGAAGAGCTGGCCGAATTTAGAAGAAACGAAGTTTGGGAGTTAGTGCCTAGACCCAAGGAAGGAAATATCATTGGAACGAAGTGGATTTTCAAGAACAAATCCGACGAGCATGGAAACATCACAAGAAATAAAGCTCGATTGGTGGCTCAAGGATATACCCAAGTCGAAGG
>JAWWMW010083529.1:0-12537 GCA_035048345.1 Echeveria elegans
CAATCTGACTAATCGCGCAGAATCTGAACAGATCACAATCTGAATCCTAAACTTAATTGAGCGTAGTGCTTGCAATTACAAAAGTCACATTAATGCGGTGTTGATTACTCTTCTTGAGTGGGTATGTTATAGTTTCTATCTGTATGATATATTTTTTCATTGAAATTCGAAACCTTTTACACTTCAGGTCCACGATATTTCTTACGGATTCTGATCTAGTGCTCGCAGCATCATAACTTCGCACACATTTTCGGCAATCTTCGGGTCCGAATCTGATTTTGACGTAAACTAAAGAATTGTAGCTCTTTGAATCTGCTTTCCAACAATATATAGAACGTTTTCAACGGAGAAGTAATGTGTTCACAACAAGCCCCCTAAGCAGCAAAGTTCAAATCTGTTTTGTCTAGTGTTGTTTTAAACTGAACCGTAACTTCGCACCCATTTTAGGAACCCTTCGGCTTATAATCTGATTTTGGTGTAAACTAAAGAATTGTACCTCTTTGAATCAACTACAATTCTCTAGTTTACATCAAAATCAGATTCTGAATCGAATCAGCTACAATTCTCTAGTTTACTTCAAAATCAGATTTTGAATCGAATGGTGCCGAAAAGATGAAAGAAGTAACGGTGCAGCCACGCACCAGATCTATTTTCATTTCTAACGATCGTTGCGCATGACGCATCCCGCATAATCAATATGCACGATGGCACGAAGAATAACCGTTAACAAACAAACATTCGGCTGTTGGAAAAAAAAAAAGGCGAATGTTTAAAATGAAAAGACACACAAAATATAAAATTGTTTATTCGAAAGGTCAGCAGTGTCGTGCAGCGCTGGCTTCATCTCATCCATCAGCTCCTCATCTCTTCGCTAACCCTTCTCCACGACTCCAACACGCCCTCAAGGTCGGCTCTTTCTGCTCCCCACACCCCCAAGTTACCTCATCCCACTATATATGAATCATCTCAACCAACGAAGCACACCCTACCAACTTCTCGCCGCCATCCCAACCTTCATCAATTACTTTTGATTCCACTGATTCATTTTTTAAGTTGCTAGTATGGAGCTAGGAGGAGCAAGTTTCAGTCTTGGATCTGGGTTTGTTAGAAATTCGAGTTATACTGGTCGAGATATGGAAGAAGAAGAAGATGATGATGAGTTGGGTGTTTGCAGCGATGACGAAAACTCATCGTCTTCTGTCGGAAGCAGGAGTGACTCGTCCGATGATGAGGAAGAGAAGAGCTCTTACAAAGAACCGTTGAGAACTAAGGATGCTTCAGAGCAGGTGCTGCCCGTGAGGTGAGGGTTGTTTGATTTTTTTAACTGTTGAGTTCAATTTATTTTGTTTTTATGCAGATTTTCTCGTTTTTGTTAGGCTTGCAAATATTGGGTTTTGTTGTCACTTCTTATGAATGTGTGAATGAAAATTATGAGGTTGGAAAATCAAATCATGTTTGAATGTGAATAGATCATAGATGTGTAGATTTTAGATCCAGACTTGATTACTCTATGACATATGAATATGTATTTGACCTTAATTCTCCGTGGCATGATTGGCACCCTATTAGACTTTTGTAGAGTTTTGCCTGAAGTATATTTTAACTTCAATTGAATATGAAATAGAAGCCGCCTGTGCGGAGTTAGATGATTTTATATTGAAGTCAGCATATAAGCTCCGGGTGTCATTTCACATTGGTAACTGACAATTAGTAACTCCTTACAGCTCACACGCCGATGAAATCTTCCCCATTGATTCGTCTTTTGTGACCTTCTGATTGGTCTCGTGAAGTTTTGATAAAAAAAAATTGATGTGAGTGGTCCCTGAGAACCTTATGGCTATTACCCTTTTTCTTGAACTCATTAATTTCTAATCTATAATAGTGAACTGGGGAGATCAGATTTGTAAGACAATTTAAGTCGCTGTAGAAAGTTTCCTTTTGATGTAAGTTTTATATCTAGTCACACATGGGGAGTTCTGTATTTTAACGCTATAACTAAAGTGCTCCAGATATGGTTGTACTCAGTTGTATTCACTCTCTCAAAGTTGCCGTACTTTATTACCAGAATTGCTCCTGCACGAGTTAACTTCTAATAGGGATTAGCCACTGTTAGTAGCTGTGGATAAGCTTCTAGCAAATTAAGGTTTTAAATCAAGTCACTTGTGGAGAATGGGGAGTCTATGTGATTGCATTGGGCCTAACTTGCTCTCATGTGTTTTTGTCTGTGCGCAGCGTCAAACTATTAGTTTCTCAGAGTTGTCATACTTTATTCACCTGATTGCCTAGATACTTATTCCATTTTATATGATGTTTTAGGAAAGGAATATCCAAGTTTTATAGTGGCAAGTCAAAGTCTTTTACAAGTCTAGCAGATGCTGTTTCTTCAGCTTCAGTCAAAGAATTTGCCAAGCCAGAAACTTTATACTCCAAGAAGCAAAATAACCTACTAGCCCATAGAATTCCGGATTCGAAGCCTGTCAACTCCTCAAGAAGTATCCCTGGTGGGCCTTCTAAGAAATATGCCCCGAGCAGTTATGGGAACAGAAATGGATTAGACGAGTTCTGTTCCAGCTCAGCATCCCCTCCATTTCGTCTTCCGCCTTTGCACCCCCAACGTAAGAATATACAAAATACTGGCTCTTCTGTTTCGCCAACTCGACAGAAGTGCTCTCCTTGGCGATCCTTTTCATTATCAGATCTTCAAAGCATGGTTCATAATGCTTAAAGCTTCACATAAATGGCTGCCTTCAATACATATTAGGAACGACCACTTCCCTTAAGTTGTCTTTTCCACGGCATAAGATTATCGGATATGTATGCTTACGGTAAGTAGTTGTCTTTAGGAAGCGGCATTTTTTCCCTTGTTACTCTTAGTTCTTGTTTTCCCTTTTGTTGTGTTGCTGTGCTTCGACTAGTAATGTGCATGTTTGAATATACGGTTCCTGTTTTAATGTAGTAGCTCTTACCTGAGAAATGTGTGTTCCATTTCAATTTGAACTCATATATGTGTCGTGCCGCCACTTTCAATGGTACTTACTTGATGATGATGAGTGGGAGAAGCAGCACCAAGAGGAAGAGATATCGCTTCAGTGCTTCTCAGTGGCAGGAACTTTGAAGCGTTGACCATCAAGCTTTGTTTTAACATTGCTGTCCCCAAAAAAAACTGAGTTGCACAAACGGCAAATTCTCGAACTCTTTTGACGTAATTTTTTTTTTTTGGGGTATTCTTGATGCGTTGTTACACAAGAAGCGGAATTACTTAGGCCCAAAAAATAAAGCCCAATAAGAGTCGTCGAGCCTGCGTTGCGATGGTGCTCCGACGATTCGTATTCTTCGTTTCAGTTTCTGGTTTGGAAATTGTAGAAAACTAACCCTAGAATTTCGACGGAGGCAAGGTGACGTTGACTTCCGATCCTAAGCTTCCGTTTAAAGTGTAAGTGTCTGGTATCGAGTAACTTATTGCTGCCGTGTATGCTTGCTTGGTTGATTGAGCTTTAGGTTGATCTGTGCGTGTGAACTGTAGATTTAGCGTTCCGGATTGAAATTCGCCGCTGAGGAATTCAAAGTAGTGCCATCATCACCAGCGGTAATGATGCCTTTGTATGATTCATTTGATGCTTTCAGCAGAGTTTTTTTTTCTTTTCTGTTAGTGATCTGGAAAAATGTGTTATTGATTGTTGATCTATTTGGCTGCCTTGACTGTGGTAGGAAGGAAAGTTTATTGATGTGGTGTTGTGGTCTTGGACTGTAATCTTTCTTAATTTATGGAAGTCAATTATTAAATTCTGAATTTTCCTGAGTCGTTAATGTTGTGTTGGTAATCTGATTGTGTTTGGGAATATCAGCGTTTATATGCATCACTCATTTTATCTATCTGATTGTGTTTGGGAGTATCAGTATCTATGTTGTCAAGCTACTTACCCTGGAAATTATCATTTACCTTTTAACTTAAGTTTCTGATTTTTTTCTGTCTTGAGATTATATTTCTGTCGGTTTATGCTTGCACTGGGACACTCCACAAAGACTCTCTTAGATTGGATATGATTACCGGTGCCCATCTTATCATCATTTTTAATGTGGTTACAGTGAGTGACAAATAAGCTTGTACTTGGATCCATAACATTGCTATTTCTTTTTTGCAGATGGTGTAGGGATCAATCCTCAAGAGAGTGCTGGTATGGCCACTAGTCACTACTCCTCTATTTACATGTATTAAATTTTTCGCATATAAAGTATGCATATTCATATGCAACCGCCCGAGTGTTATATCAGCTGGTTTCTTCTTCCCATACTAATTGTCCGGTCAGACTGAATATTGACAGGTCACAACCAAGTGATCCATCAATTGTAGCCATGCCGTAGATGCATGTATATAATTCTGCTTCACTGTTCTTTGTTTAGAATAAGGATTGTCTTTTCTTTCTAATTCTCCATATTCCTTTGGACAATGGGTACCTTGTATCTGTCGTAGTATCTTAATTTCTTACTTATTTATCTGTCACCTCAATCAGCACCTATTGCTTAGATTGTGTATCAAGTCCACAGGATTAATGCTAGTTCGTTGAAATCATACACCCAACAGTATTTCCGTTCTATCGCAATTATATTTCGTACTGTTATGTAAATGCCTCAACCACCAGTTTTAAATTCACATGCATTATTTCTCATGTCAGGAAACGTCTTCTTAAAACATGGCTCTGACTTACGCCTAATACCCCGCGACAGGGTGTGATATTGGAGCTGTTATGATACTTTTGTAGGCGCCAGCCAAACTGGAGTTTGTGTAATCGGTTTCATATTTCATTGCCTGCATTAGCTGTAACTTTTCCTATATTTATCAAGTGCATTTAAGTGTTTCTTTACAGTAGTGGTACATGATATAAATAAATGAGTTACGACTCTTCGAATTATTGTATACCTGTTATCACATTTTATTATGATTTGTTTCTTCAAATGAGGTGCCATAGGGTGTAGTCGATGCATGCCGACTTGTTTAGGGGAAACCTGATTCCGATGCAAACACGGGTATACAGATTGTAGGTAATTGCTGTTCTCGCATACTTAACATGATACCTTGTGTTCACTTATGGGGATGGTAAGATATTTGCCTTATTAGTGGTCCTAGTGAGACAAAACTAGAAAGTATCTGACCCTACAATAATGAATCTGAAAGTAGAGGTCCATTTGTGTTTTTGCGAAAAAGCAGAGGTGGGGAACGCAAGGGGGTACTGGTGTGGTGGCGCATAACAGTACCTGTTTATGACACAATAGTATGTGAATATATTGATGTGAGGACTCTGGTGATGAGCATCTTAACAATACTTTGCATTCATTTAAGAGTTTATTGCTCCACTTAGTACGTTGAAACTTGAAAGCATTGAGGATTGCAGTCTGCGGTCAGCTGCTCGTCTTTTATGTCTAAAAATTGAGCCATAAAGAGTATTTAGAGTCTTGAACATGCCCGAGTGTTTCCACTTTCAAGAGTTGTACGCCTGTTGTTCAATTTGGTTTAAGAGAATGTATCTCTCCAGGCTCCAGTGTAATGTTTAGCTGGTGCGGCAAATGCCAATGAAGATTAGTGGATGGGAGGAAGAGGGTCATGTCCTATTTAAAGATACTTGGTGTGCTTATGAGTAGTTTATAAATACCGGTAGTGAGTCTTCGGACACATGATTTCATATCTTATTTGTTAACAGATCTAATGATACTCCTGCTTGTGTTGAATAAAATTAATTTGGGATGATGTGTAACTTTGTTTACTACTAATTTTATATTCGTAAGAACCAGCATCACCCTTGGTCTTGGAAAGTGAAAGATTATAATCCTCCAAATGAAAGATTGAGATTTTTGAGAGGTGGAGGGCATTGAGTTGGGGAGCGCATGTCTCGTGGGGGAGCTCGAGGCCCTACGCCGTGGCTCCCACTCACTCTTCTGGCTTTCTACTAGTACCAATCACTTCTGTTTTTGTGCCCGTCGTATTTTATTTTATCAAATGTTTATACCCCCTCCTCCGTTCTATTTTGTTCATTATTATTTGAGTTATGATACATTTTAAAAAAAAAAAATAAGATTGTAAAAAGATAATATAAAATAAATATAAGTGAGTACAGAATAAAATATGAAAACAAATGTTATATGAGAGATAAATTAGAAATGAGAATTGATCGAAATAAAAATAAGAAGAATAAAAAAAAGACTAAAAATAAATAGAAAAAATAAAAAAGGAAAGAGGGAGTACTAAATTAGTAGGGTGTTGTTGTTCTTAATCTATAATACTGTATAATTTTGCCACCTACGGAATACTAATTTATGGAAATATATCAGAATCAGATATAAACCCCTACCTAATACACTATACAATTCCAAACAGAAATAAAACTGCACAGTTTTCTTGTAACGAACAGAATGGAAAGAATGAAGCCCGTAACTGTGAAATTGAGTTTGAGCAGATACGCAAGTCGTGTCGCATTATTACGAGCACACGAAAAGAAAGCTTGTCTAACATTCTTTCCACATTTGTTTACGTAAACGTCGTACGTAAATGACAAACTCTCAACGGGATGGCTGTCACCCTCACCCTCGTCCCGCTTTGATCGACTCGACTCCGGCATTATGCTTGACTCGACAAAAGGTCGCCAGCCAGCCAGCTACGTGACCCGCATATTACGGATGCCAGGGAACCCACTCGTGCTCATCACTCTTTTCAGATTTGCTTGCTTGACCTTCATTACAACTTTCTCCCATTTCACATCTCGCTTTTGACTCTCTCTTTTAAAGCCTAAGCTAATGTCAATGTGGACATGCATGCAACTTGTTTCATCGGATCTCTTCAAATTTTCTGTGATTATCTGATTGTCTCTTGTAAGACAGACAACTGCTTAAGAGTATTATTCGGATGATTTGTAAAAAGTTTAATCAAATGTGCAGGTTATGTCATGCCACAAGGAGATTCTCATTCTATTTCTCTACGCCTCCCTCCTGGTATTCTCATTCTCTAATGAAATTTCAGTCGTTTGAAATGCAATTGTATCATCTATCTTAATAATATGATAGTGTCCTCAACACACAAACAACTAAAACAATTTTTTCATCGCGAAGCCCTGATTTTTATCGTTATAGGATAATAAAATAAAAATAAAATAAAACTTCATTTGACAAAAATATCCCTCCTCATACTTTTATTTACACACCATACACCACTCACACGCATTTATTTCTATTATTTCGTATTTGGTCTTATTTGTCGGTATTTATTTGTATATAATTTTATTTAAATATATGTGACCGTATATTTAATTATATTGGACCGAGTATTTGACTAATTTTTTTACATATAGATTTCTAATTCGGGATGACGAGTTGTCACAAAATTAAAAATAATATATTATATTCAAAAAATTAGAAATATATAGCATTCAAAAATTTCAATTACAATAAAATTATAGAGAGAAACGTTGGAAATCTTTATTAAAATTGAATTAAAACATGAAGAAAATTTCCGTCGTGACGACGGGTTTGGCACTTGTCTATTAATAGAATATGGATGTATGAATGAATCATCAAATAAATGTTTCAATCTTGCTCTGAAATTTACAATAAATAATTACACTGTCATTTTTTTTCTAATTAAAAATTAAAAATAAAGTGAGAAACGTTGAAATTTTTTAAAATGAATCATAAATATTTGTTTCCGTCTCATGCCAGGACCGACGTTTTTTTCTTTTTTTATAAATGTAATCTTCAATTTGTCCATTACAACCGATCAAAACGAATGTGGCCACTAGTGTAACGCATCCACGTTCCCAGAATGTTAACAGCTAACCGCTACAACATTTTAAACTAATCCAAGTCAATTGCCAACCCACGGCAACTTGACATCAACAACACCAGCTTCACGCCGAGCCGAGCCGAGCCGAGACATGGTCAACTAACCACTCCTTGAGCCGGCCCCACCGCGGAGTCTCTCTTCATATCTTCTTCTTCTTCTGCTCGTCTCTTCTTCACTTCAAAACTTCCATGGCGGATCGCTACAAATAAAAATTCACAAATCTCAAAAAGCAAAACCCTCATCTCACTCACGCCCTTCCAAAATTGAAAAAAAAATATCATCACATTTTTTCTCAACCTCCTTCTCTCTACATTTGTCTGCAGCGCCACCCCCGAATTTATTTCGCACTCGCTAATGGCGATAGCGGTGCTGAAGCCGAAGAGTACGAATGGGAGTAGCGACAGTAGCAGTAGCATTTCTTCATCGTCTAGTCCGCCGTTATCGCCGCCGTCTCCACGGCGTCAGATGACAGCGCCACTCTTACGCCGGAGATCTCGTTCCAAAACGCAGTCGGAGACGATGTCTGGGATGATTCTTAGGAAGTACTTGCGATATTTGGTTGTACTACCGTTGTTCTATTTCTCCGGATTGTTGATCTGTATCGGTCCGTTTTCCGGATTTCTTCGTCACTCTACTAGTCCGCCTGGGACTGTGTATAGGAGCAATGAGTTGTTCCAGAAGCTTTGGAATGATATTCAGGCTGATAATCAGAGTAAAATTGAGGTTTGTGCCTTTACCATTTCTGTTGCAGTGGGCATTAGAAATTTCTAGAACATATGCCAAATAAAAAGTTTATGGGAAGAAATTTCTCTCAGGGCAATTTGGTGCGGATACTATTAGGTTGCCAGGGAATGTAGAGGAGACGAGTAGCTATTGATTTTTCTATATCTGGAGTGGCCTAACAAAGTATCTTTGGAAGTTATGAATGGTCCAGTATGTCACTTACATAGCTTTAACTGGTATATTGATTGGTAGAGATGGTAGTTGTCGTGAAATTTAGTAATCAATTTGTGTGAATTAAGCATTTTTAATTCTCATTCTGCCCAAATGTCACATTAACGAGGATATGGGTGATGACGGAGAGTATGTGTATGATCATTTATGTGTAATCCATGGTGTAGTTTATGTTGCTGAAAAAGTTATCTACTGCTTGGAAACTGGGTATTCTATTTTTGGAGTTGGTGTCATGATTTATTGATGTTATCTGCCACAAAACTTGAGGAGGTAGCTTGGCAATATTGATATCTCTGTCATTGTGATTTGTACTTGTCGTATACTTTTCTGTAGTTGCTGATATCGTATTTAGCAGCTAAGAGTTGACCATTCGCTTTAACTGCAGTTGTCCTCTATATGGAAGCAAAAAAGACGACCTAAACCTGTTAAGCCTTGTCCAAATACAGCTGCTGCCTTACACCTTGATCAGGGTATATTTTGATCATTGTTCCTTACATCTTGCTGAATTTTGATGCAAACAAATATACAAAAGTTCATATCTGATCTGCATTGTTTGAACAAGTCAAATGATGAATCTACCGTGGAGTTTGAGAAGCGTAGTTCTTCCATGCTGAACTTTTTCCCTGTTTTTTCCCCAGAAGTCTCTAGCTTCAGTGGTTACTTAATTGTGGGTGCCAACGGTGGTCTCAACCAACAGCGTGCAGCGGTATGTCAAAACATTTTTTGTTGCAAATGAGGTGTTACTATTTCAGAAGAGTGAAACTCTTTGTGTTTGATTAAAGTTCAATTCCATTTTCTTAACTCCTTTTTTTCTCCAATGCCTCGTTGCTCTTCTGTGTTGTCTACCAATCTACTGTTATCTTATTTGTTGTATGTTATAAAGTAAACTAAAGGCATATTGTTTCGTTCACATCTTCATTTTCTAGATTCTCATATGCCTCGTTTTTGGGACATTAAGGTTTTTTTTCTTAAACGTATTTTATTTGCTGTACTAAATCACTTCACTCTATTTTGGCAGATATGCAACGCTGTTGCCGTAGCTGGACTTTTAAATGCAAGACTTGTGATCCCACGCTTCGAATTTCATGGTGTATGGAGGGACTCTAGGTGAGCCGTCAATCTTTCAGCAGTAGGCAGCTTAAAAAACAGAAATATATTTTTTACCGTGCCATATTGTGGGACACAAGAAGTAGTATACTGACTTCAATGATTTTTCCAGTGAGTTCGAAGACATATATGACGTGGAACATTTCATAGCAGTTCTTAAAGGTCATGTTGAAGTGGTAAGGACTGTGCCTGAAGAATTAATGAAATCATTCAATCACAGTATGAGTAACATACCGAACGTCAAAGTACCTGCTTGGGCTACTGTGAAGCATTACTTAGAAGATGTGTATCCGGTATTGCGCCAGAATGGGTACGAATCTCGTCTTCTTCATTTCTTTCTCGTTTAGGCATTCATATAGTTAATTAGTTGACCAAGTTACGCATGTGATGCAGGGTGATCCGTATAGCCCCCTTTGCTAACAGATTATCGATGAGTGTTCCACCTCAGATTCAACTCTTGAGGTGCCTAGCCAACTACAAAGCACTGAGGTTCTCAACTTCCATCTCAACGCTGGCAAAGAAAATCGTATCTAGAATGATTGATAACAGCTCCAAAACTGGTGGGCAGTACGTGTCAGTGCATCTACGATTTGAGGAGGTCCTAATTCTATTTTAGTATTCGTCAACACAATACATTGTAATATGTCTACATGGCTTTGAAAGTTAACCGTCAAAGCATTTGAACGTGCAGGACATGGTAGCTTTCTCATGCTGTGTATATGATGGAGGTGAAACTGAGAAAGTTGAAATGGATTTGCTTCGTGAAAAGGGATGGAAGGGTAAATTTACACGAAAGGATCGTGTAGTTAGACCCGGTCTCAATCGTGTTAATGGGAAATGTCCTCTTACACCTCTAGAGGTAATTCAGAAATCTTTCATCATTGTCATTTTAATTGGGTCTCCACTCTTTCTCATTCTAAATGTTTATTATTCAATATCTCGTTGATGTTGTTGGTCGACCTGTATGGGAGAGCAATATGAAATGTTTAATACAATAGTCTCTTGAATTAATACTTATGGCATCTGATCACTGGTGTCAAGGAGCCGTAACATACGTAGCTGTATACTGAATGGCTATCGACTGATATATGCAATGTTTTCACATAGGGTCCTTTCACACATTCAATTCTAAAGATTTTTCTCAGAGATTACTGTTATTGTACCAAGTACCTGATTGATAATGTTTTTTTCTTTAAAAAAATCTATCTTAGGTTGGAATGATGCTAAGAGGAATGGGATTTGATAACAATACTTCAATATATTTAGCTTCGGGGAAAATATACAGAGCAAGCAGGCACTTAGCTCCTTTGTTCAAGATGTATCCTCATATTCATACAAAGGACTCACTGGCAACTGCTGACGAACTTGAGCCTCTCCAGGTATATATTTATTTATTTCTCATGTAAAATTCACACTTAGCTACTTTGCTCTGAAGTCAATTTAACAAGTTGGTGTACCTAGCTATTGTGGAAAAGTGATACTCAATTGCTCAATATTTTAAAGCTGTATTGAATTGAGCAGGGGTACTCTTCAAGGTTAGCTGCGTTGGACTACCTGGTGTGTCTGTATAGTGAAGCTTTTGTAACCACACAAGGTGGAAACTTTCCCCAGTTTATGATGGGCCATAGGAGATTTCTCTACGATGGACACGCAAAGACCATAAAGCCTGACAAAAGCAAGCTAGTTTTGATAACTCAAGACATGAGTATTAGGTAATGCCTCTCTCTAGTTCGATACTCCTTCCCTTCTGTCTCCCGCTTCAGTTGTGAGATATAAGGCTGAAAATCCGTTGCAGGATGTTCAATATTTCTGATTGCTAACAAGCATCTTTTTTACCACCCGAAAAACTAATGTTTTTGCTGTACTCCCAGTTGGGCAGATTTCAAAGATCAGATGCAAGAAATGCTGGTAGAAAGCGATCGAGTGGGGATTATGGTACCTCGACCACGAAAATCCACCAAAAAGGCCTCTGTTTACACATTCCCCTTGCCAGATTGCAGTTGTCTACAAAAGCCACAACACTCAACCCTCACATCCACAACTTCCAGCAACCTGTCACTACACCCCGCATTCTGAACAGTATACATAACTTCCCTACCACGTCCCAGTTCTTGTACAATATCAAATCCCCGGCTCTTACCCAATCCATTTTTTAATTGACCCCCATAATTGCTTCACCCTTCCGGCCACACCAGTTCAGCCCGTTGCAACCTGTACAGATGACATGCTTAATCAAGCTCGGTCGATTTTGAATAGAAAACAATGTCATTCAGAGCTGAACACTGAACTTCACACCTCTCCACATTAAAGGCTTCATGTCTTATACCCTTTTTCAGTTTTTTGTACTAAACAGCAAACAGGTGTATCCGTGTAAATGTTCCTCAATTTGGTGTTTTTTTTGACACGGCAGTGATTTTTTTTTGTTCTATGGGTGAATAGTACAAGAGTATTTTAACATATCTAACTACTTCAAGTGCATAATTACAAGGGGTAATTAAAGAAAAATACCTCTATCTGTAGCACTTTTTCCAGATGACACCCCTTCGTTTATTTTTTACACTTAAACACCTCCACGTTTTCGACGTTTTCATTTAGAGATCCGTCCGTCAAAATTAACGGAATTGACCCATGAATCGTAATTTTAAAAA